>JAVJIF010008574.1:0-94331 GCA_038442645.1 Agave tequilana
TCATACTATGCATTTTGTAAATAAAATGTGATTTCTTACCCATTTTTTCTCTATTTTTACAGGTCCACAACTTAAAAGAGAAAAAGCTCATTAATCACTTTAATTAGCAATAATTAAAGTGATTAAATCCATAATCCCAAAAGAGCCAAGATTTAAATTTGGATTCAGTTGAGATCCGCGCGCCCACTGAAGATTCCAGAAGGCCACGTGGATAACCACCTAACTACCAGATCGTAACAGAAAATCTGGGCTCAACGGCCCAGATTTTGCCGCCAAAATGGGGATTTTCCCGCGTATCTGCGGCGGTTGTGAAGCCGTTGGAGCCCAGATTTTGTGGTAACGGCCAGGACTCTCGAAGCTTCTCACTTATGGCTATAAATAGAGGACCAGGTCTGCACACGAAAAACAGAGAAGAGAGAGAAGAAAATAGGGGAAAATTCTTGTATTTTTGTTTTCTCCTAGGTTTTAGACTTCATCTTCTTCCTCCTAGAGATCTTGACAAAGTGAGAGAGAGAGTGCTGTTTGAGAGCTTGTACCAAGGAAGTGACATTCTTGTGGCCAAGGATTAATCAAAAGAGCTCCATTCATCTCTTTGCAAACTCTAGTATGCTTTACTTTACCTTGCTTTAATTTCTTGCTTTGATTCTAGTTCATTGTGATTGCTTTAGATCTTTGCTTTACATAATGAATTGTGGCTTTGTTACTTGTGTAATGGAGAGCTAAATTCCTATTGCATGGCTAGCTAATAACTTACCTAGCTAACTTCTATCTCTTTGGATGATTGCTTGTTTCAATACTTGCATAGTTTAAGTTTCTTTTGATTTCCAAGGAAGTATAGTTGCTTTCCCTTGGTAATGGCTTGTTAAAGACTCAATATGACTCATGTGTGCCTCGGATAGAGCCTTGTCAAGAACAAGAGCCTTTGATGGAACATGAGGATGGATCACCAAAACATATGCTACTTGTATAGTAAGAACAACTTCTTTACTTCAAGCTAATTTGTAGTTATGTCTTGAATGTTCAAATGAATGTTGATTCTTCTAACTTAGCACTACTTGAGTACCAATCCTAGAGTTCATCATTGAACATCTATTTAGAGAGCCTATGATTCAATATGAGGCTTCAAGCTAACAACAAAGAGAACACTAATCTTCAAGATGGAAACAACACTTGAACAAACATGCAAGTTATCTTTAATTGCCAATGAGTCAACATGAGGCAATCTTGCAATCACCATTGAGTTAGCAAGTTAGCAATGAGGTGAAGTTAGCTAGCCATGTACCTTCTCATCTAAAAGTTTTCCAACATTTTCTTTTAGCTTGTCTTTCTTTGCAATACACTTCACTCATTCTTTTAATTTCTTTTTCATAATGCACAAATCCATCACTTCTTTTCATGTTACTTCTTGCAATGTGTAAATACATAGAAGACATTTCGTTTTCATTTCTTCACTACATACCGTAACGCTTCTATCGCTAGCTCTCCTCGAGAATCGACCCGGTATAGCCATTGCTATAGCGGAGATTGGAAAGGGTAAATCAATCTTTAAATACATTTGTGGAGTGGACTTAGCACCAAGGTGGATTCTAACCTTCATCTCTTTATACATATTTGTGCTAATACTCTACACAACTCTTTTACCTAATCAATTTTTGGCGCCGTTGACGGGGAGAGCAACGGTATTTGTTTTCAAGTGAAGAATTTAAACGAATACTCTTCTCTGTTGCAGGTACAGGTTGAAGAAACAGAAAATCTTGCATTGCAGAAACATATAAGTGGACCTGGGCCTCTGCTCTCGAAAGCAGAGACCAGGATCCCTCCAAATTGCCGCAAATTCTGGGATTTTGCCGCAGAATTGCGGCAAAGAGGAGTTCACTACTGACCATTTTCTGCAGGGCTTGCTTCTCTGCAAAATACAGCTGCTGCTATATTTTAAATCTTGTTTTCTTCACCTGATATCTGCTAATCAACAGTAAAAAACTTGTTGCAAAGTTAAAAAAATTGTTTAGACATTTGCATACTAGGCACGTGTCTTTCAATTCCTTTACATTTACTGTTGAAGAGTGCGGGGGACAAGGTACGTAAGCATAGCATATAGACTAGGACTCACTCTTTGTTTGATTTACTTAAGCTTTGGTGAACCTTGTTTGTTGATATCGTACACTTGCACTAATTGATTCTAAGGGCAAATCCCATAAAAAAGATAAGGTGGGGATTTTATCACCCTTCCTTAGCCCACAAACCATTTTCCCACGCACTCACAATCCTAAGCTTCTAAATAAAAATTGCTAGACGTTGGCCCTAGGGACATCCGGACTCACTTAGGAGATTATCCTAAGGGGGAAACGTGTTGGAAAGTGACTTCTGTAAAATCAGTGTCTAGGAAAGGGGTTGAGGGCCGAAAGCCCGAAGGTTGTTGGTTACTTAATTAAGGAACGTCTCTGACGGAAAACCTCCCACCAACCTTACCCTTCCCTGGCTGATTTGCTTATAGTCAGAGTCTACACTGAACCTCCTGTGGACGATCTACAGTTAGGAGTCGTCTAGGTCCAGAAAACCTAGAAAGCTTGGATTGATTTTTCTTTTTTCTTGATTGTTATTTTTCATTTTTCCGCCTGTGTGAAAGGTGCACGTTGATTGTGTAATTGTATGCAAGAGTGGTATCGAGATCCGAATTCTGCTAGGCTTGTAAGAACTTTTACACTGCCCATACACCACCACTCGACACAATCATGACTGCCAACGTGTCGTTGCAAGACAAGTTCTATCCTATCCGCACATCACTTCCATCTTGTATTCTCCTCCCGAACACTAATGGAAATAATTTTGAGTTGAAGCCCCAGTTCATAAACACACTTCACGATTCCATGGCCTTGAATCTGAGGATGCGTACTTCTTCATCCGAGAGTTTGAAGAAGTATGCCTTATGATGAGAATTTCCAGTTGACCGAGGATGCTGTCAGACTTAGGTTTATACCTTTCGCCTGAAGGATATTGCTAAGAAGTGGCTTTATAATCTCCCAGTCAGCTCGATTTCTACATGGGATGATTTCGTTAAGGTCTTTCTTAAAAGTTTTATCCTATCCATAAGACAGCCCTGATGAGGAAGAATATAATGCAGTTCAAACAAGAAGCCAATGAACCATTCTGGAAGTACTTTGAGCGCTTCAAAGACCTAGTAGCCCTGTGTCCCCATCACGGTATAGAAAAATGGCGCCAGTGCCAGATTATCTATGATGGGCTTGATTATCAGACTAAGACTCTCCTAGAAACCATGTGTCAAGGAGAATTCTTAAAGAAGGATGAAGATCAGGGTTGGGATCTTTTTGAGGCATTAGCTGAAAAGACAATCCAGTGGGAATCATGTACTGAGAAACCTACACCCACTACTTCCAGAACTGGTTTACACTCCATAGGATCCTCAATAGCTGCAGAAGCTAAAATCACGCAATTGATGAAGAGGATTGAATTGCTAGAGTCCAGGGAAAACTCTGCTGTTAATCAGGTCAACCCAACACCAGTGGTAAACCCGGGTTGTACCTACTGCCATGATTTGAATCATCTGTTTGAGGAGTGTCCAGTTTATCAAACTCAAATGTTTCAGGAGAGTACAAATGCCGCGTACACCAGACCCGCTTACAATCCTTACTCCAAAACCTATAATCCGGGATGGCGAAACCATCCGAATTTCTCTTGGAGTCAGTCTGGCCCTGAGCAGCCGAGACAACCATTTCCACAACAATACCCTGCTCAGTCTCATCCACCGACTTACCACCAGAACCCCCAAATATTCATTCTTACCAGAGTCCACCCAGATTCCAGTCATACCAAAATCCTGTGCCATACCAAGGAAATTTTCAGCCCCAGTATCAACATCATCCACCACCCAATCCTTCAGACAAGAAAATTTCTGAGTTGGAGAAAATGATAGAGACCTTATCTAAAACCCAAGCCGCAATGATGAACAATCAGCAGCAGGACATGAATAAATTGCAAATCCAAATAGGGCAGTTGGCTAATTCTCTGACTGAAAGACAAAAAGGAATGTTACCTAGCCAACCAGTACCAAATCCCAAAGCCCATTTTCCTCTGCATGAAGTTGAAGACTTGGGACCCAGCCAAAGCCAATGCCAAGCTATTCAAATCCTTAGGTCTGGGAAGCATGTAGACAACAAGGTTTCAAATCAATCTCCCAAATCTGTGTCACAACCACCACCTTCTGTTCCAATACAACCCATGCAAGATAATCCTTCATCAAGCACACAACCATCCACTTCTCAGTCAAAAGGAAAAGAGAAAGTTGATGAGCAAACATATAAGCCTGTTGTCCCATTCCCAAATAGGCTTACGAATCATAAGATGAATGCTCACATGGAGAAGATAAGAGAGATATTCAATCAAGTACAAATCAATGTCCCTCTCTTAGATGCCATTCAACAAGTCCCATCCTACGCCAAGTTTCTGAAAGAAATGTGTACAAGAAAAGAAAAGCAAATGTCCCTAAGAAAGTCTTTTTGGCTTCCAACATAAGTGAACTGCTCAATGGTCCGATCCCTGTCCAGGGAGCCCTACCATTTCTTGCATCATAGGGCAGACCACCATAAATAGGGCTTTGCTAGACTTGGGCGCGAGCATCAATCTTCTCCCCTTTTCCGTATATCAGCAGTTAGGGTTAGGCAACCTTCGTCCAACCCAGATGACTATCCAATTGGCTGACCGCTCTGTAAAGATTCCCAAGGGGGAAATTACAGATGTTTTGATACGGGTCGGGGAATTCATTTACCCGTGGACTTTGTTGTTCTTGAAACACAACCTGTACAAAATCACAGAGCGCAAACACCCGTCATTCTTGGACGTCCTTTCTTAGCCACTGCGAATGCGATAATCAATTGTAGAAATGGATCAATGCGGCTGACGTTCGGAGATATGACGAAAGAGGTGAATGTCTTCCATCTGGGAAGCAGCCAAGGGATGTGAGCAATGAGTCTTTTGATGTGAACTTGATTGAGGGATTGACCAGTGAACATGTGGAAGAAATTGAGTATGAGTCTGAAGAGGAGTTTGAGTTGGAGTCGGACGACTTCAACTTGGATCAGATTGTTGGATCAAATGTTGAACGGACCACTAATTCCACACCTATTCTTCCCTTGCACCATGAGCAACCAGTAATAGATCTGTCCCTTCTTCTGAGCTTAAAGCTCTTCCCAATCATCTCAAGTACAAGTACTTGGATGAGAAGGAATCCTTTCCGGTAATCATTGCATCAAATCTTACTGAACAACAAGAAGAGGACCTTCTGACTGTGTTAAGGGAAAATAGAGAGGCCATTGGTTGGACCATGGCTGATATCAAGGGGATTAGTCCCTCCATTGTTCAACACAGAATTCATCTGACGGAAGATGCTAAGCCGAAAAGAGACCCACAGCGCAGACTTAACCCCATTATGCAAGAAGCTGTTAGATCTGAGATATTGAAACTATTGGACAATGGGATTATCTATCCCATATCTGATAGTCAATGGGTAAGTCCAGTCCACGCTGTGCCTAAGAAAGCTGGATTTACTGTGGTGGAGAATGAGAATAAAGAATTGATACAAACACGTCTTCCAACGAAGATTCGAGTTTGTATTGATTACAGGAAGTTAAACACCGCCACACGTAAGGACCACTTTCCACTTCCATTCATCGATCAAATGTTAGAGAGATTGGCGGGACACGAGTATTATTGTTTCCTGGATGGATATTCAGGATATAACCAAATCCCAATCGCTCCCGAGGACCAAGATAAGACTACCTTCACCTGTCCCTTTGGAACATTTGCTTACCGAAGGATGCCCTTCGGTCTATGCAATGCTCCAGCAACGTTTCAACGTTGCATGTTGAGCCTGTTTTCGGACATGGTGGAGAAATTTTTGGAAATTTTTATGGATGATTTTTCGATCTATGGGGATTCCTTTGAGCAATGCTTGTACCATCTGAAGCTGGTTTTACAACGATGTATGGAGAAGAATTTGACACTTAATTGGGAAAAGTGTCATTTCATGGTCAAGCAAGGAATCGTACTTGGGCACAAGGTATCAAGAATAGGAATCGAGGTGGACAAGTCTAAGGTGGAAGTCATAACGAAGCTCACTGAACCTACATCTTTAAAGGACATTCGATCATTCTTAGGGCACGCCGGCTTCTATAGACGATTCATTCAAGGTTTAGCAACATTGCAAGACCCTTGACAAATCTCTTAGGAAAGGATGTACCCTTCATCTTTGATGAAGAATGTCAAAAATCATGGAGAGAGCTTAAGAATAGACTTGTCTCAGCACCGATCATCTCTGCACCAGATTGGACCAAGCCGTTTGAGATTATGTGTGATGCCTCTGACTTTGCTATAGGCGCTGTTTTAGGGCAGCGTATTGATAATAGGCAACACGTAATCTATTATGCTAGCAGAACGTTGAATGATGCCCAACTCAATTACACAACTACTGAAAAGGAATTTTTAGCAGTTGTCTTTGCGTTGGAGAAATTCCGTCAATATCTGCTAGGGTCCAGGACTATAATTTTTACTGATCACTCCGCCCTAAAATACTTGATGCAAAAGAAGGATGCTAAGGCAAGATTGATTCGTTGGATACTTCTTTTGCAAGAGTTTGATTTGGAGATTAAAGATAAAAAGGGCGTTGAGAACGTGGTAGCAGATCATTTGTCGAGAATCCCAAATGCACCTAAAGAGAGAATACCGATTAACGATGATTTTCCTGACGAGCATATTTTTGAGATGTGTGGAGAGCCCTGGTATGCTGATATAGTGAACTACCTCGCTACCAGGCAAATACCTTCTCATTGGTCAGGACAAGAAAAACACCGTTTTCTGCGCCAAATGCGGTTCTTCTTTTGGGATGAACCGTATTTATTCAAATACTGTCCTGACCAAATCATACGTAGATGCCTTCCTGAGGATGAACATCAGAGCGTTTTGACATTCTGTCACAAGTTAGCTTGCGGTGGACATTTTGGTCCACGGAAAACTGCTGAGAAAGTGCTCCAGAGTGGATTCTACTGGCCCACTCTCTTTAAGGATGCATATAATTTCTGCAAGCTTTGTGACAAGTGTCAAATGACGGGTCGTATCACACAAAGAGACATGATGCCCCTCACACCCATCTTGGAAGTCGAAATTTTCGACCTCTGGGGCATTGATTTTATGGGACCCTTTCCTCTGTCCTACGGTCACCAGTACATTTTGGTAGCCGTAGATTATGTTTCCAAATGGGCTGAAGCAATTCCAACACGGACAAATGATAACCATGTTGTCATTAAGTTTTTAAGAGAAAACATCATCTCTCGCTTCGGAGCCCCCCGTGCGATAATAAGCGATAATGGGAGTCATTTTTGCAATAGGCTTTTGAAGCCTTGATGCGTAAATACTCTATCACTCATAAGTTGTCCACGGCTTATCATCCTCAAACCAATGGGCAAGTTGAAGTAACGAATAGACAAATAAAACTCATTCTGGAGAAAACTGTAGGACAGAACCGTAAGGATTGGTCCATCAAACTCATTGATGCCTTATGGGCATACAGGACCGCTTACAAAACTGTCCTCGGTATGTCTCCATACCGAGTTATATTTGAAAAACCTTGTCACTTGCCCGTTGAACTTGAACACCGAGCTATGTGGGCTTTAAAGCAGCTGAATTTAGATATGGATAAAGCCGGTGCATTCAGGAAGTTGCAGCTATCCGAGCTTGAAGAGTTAAGAAACGAAGTATACGACAACGCTCGGATCACGAAACACAGAACCAAGCTTTTTCACGATAAGTCTATTCACCGGAAAATTTTTGTCATAGGACAAAAGGTTCTGTTATACAATTCAAGACTCCACCTTTTCCCTGGTAAGTTGAGAACCAGGTGGTCAGGGCCATTCATTGTTCACAAAGTTTTTTCCCACGGTGCGATCGCGATTCTTGACCCAAATACTGGCAACATATTCACTGTGAACGGACAACGTCTAAAGCCATTCCTTACCACGGAAGTCATGTCACACGAAGTTCACGAATTGGGTCTTTGCGACCCAGTTTATTTGTGACCACTCCATCTGTATAGTTTCCCGTGCATTTTTCCTGCATATCATTTTGGGATCACACTTGTAAATAATTTTCCACTTTTTGTAAATAATAAATAAAAAAATAAAAAGAAAAAAATTAGGGATTTTTGTTTATAAAAGTTTCACATTCCTAGGATTTTCTCTTCCCTAGGATTCCATGCATTTCCACACTCCTTTGACCTAGGGTTGTAATTATATCTTTGACCTAGGGATAAATTTGGAAATCCCATTTTCACTCCTCCCTATAAATACTCTCCTCACCTACTTTTCTCCCTCAAACGCAGAATCCCTTCAGATCTAAACTTATTCTTCCAAAGCCAACCTCTGCCGATTTTCCCTTCACCAGATCCTTCAGATCTGCCGCAATTTCCCTTTTCTGGCCGAGATTCCACCGCATTCCGGCCATCTCTGGTGCTCAGAAAAATTTTGGTCGGCTGATTTCCTCTGTTGGTGGCAGATCCAGAGCAACTCTTTCAAACTCTGTCCCAAGTACCTTCTGCACTACTGTTTTGGATTTCCCCCTACGATCTCCGGGGGTGGTTTGCAATTTTCTCTCTCAAAATCCTTTGCTTTACAATTCATTAGCATATATGGCCCCAAATTTGTATGTGGAGAGGGATTTTTCAGTACTTATGAATGAAAGTGGGGGATATGGGCACATTTTTGTGGACAGAATACGTTCATGGAGTTGGTACTCTTTAGTTTATGATAACAGTGACCACAATGCATACTATTGCCCTGAGCTTGTCACTACATTTTACAATGCAATTGATCCTGCATCTGTGCACCATGACACGTACCAATTTGTATCTCACATGCCATTTGGTGACATCTTTGTCACCATTCCACTTATTGCTAAATGCACTCATGTTCCCAGTTATCCCCACCATACCGATCCCTTGCCGTTGATAGATTATATGCCAATCATGGGTGTCCGCTGCACAATTCAGGATCGTGGGCTCAAAGCCAACACGACCTTTCGAAATGTTCATTGCATTGGACGCTGGGTCCAACGCAACATTTTTGGAATTGAGCACCAATCTTCCTTTAACAGACCCGTGTTACAGGTAATTCATGATTTAATGACACACAACCACACGGTCTGTTTGAATAGGGCAATCTTCCGTGCCATTCTTGATAATTCCTCCCGCACTCGGGGTGCGAAGCATTCCCATGCCATATTAATCACACGTCTGTGTAAACATTTCCTATCAGACGCTGTCTTTAATTCATTTGACCAAGTGCCTGTTACTGTAGAGAGGCCCACAAGCTCGTATAATGGCTGCTTGCACGCACTTTGGACACCTATTGCTCAGCCTGAAAATGAACCTGTGGAGCTTGATTCGGAGGAAAGTTTGGAAGAAATTGATGAGCCCCAATTTTGGAGGCAGGAACCCCCCACTGATTCACGAGCCTTCATGTCCACTATCTGGAAGGGCATGAAGAAGATTTTCAAGGGGCAGGTTCGGCTTCGGAAGAGGGTTGAGGAGCAATCCTCTCGCCTAGGTCGCATGGAGGCAGCGTTGAGGAGATCACAGTCGGCTGGACCTAGCACCACCGCGGGTTAAAAGAGAAAGGGAGTAGTTTTGTCCTTTACCTATTTCATGCATCATTTCATATCGCATACATTGAGGACAATGCATGAGATAGGTATGGGGGGGTAGATGCTGACATAGGATTTTTCATTTTCTTTTTAGGTTTTTTTTATTATTTTAGGATTTTTATTTTCTTTTTAGTTTTTTATTTTTCTTGTAGATCTTCTATTTTTCTTGTTAGATTTTATTTTTCTTTTAGAAAAATAAAAAATATATATAAAAAAAAAACTTTTTGAAATAAGAGACAAAGTTTTGATCTATTTTAAGAAAATTAAGATGTATCTTAGAAATTAAAAAAGCTTTAATTATGACATCTTAAACCTAGTTGAAATAATAGATCTTGTTTGAAATTATAGGCTAAGTAAGTAAAATTGGGGAGATATTTTTATCTTGAATTTTTGCCTTAGATAGTAAGCACTTCACACTTACACAATTTTTGGGATGGAAACAAAGACCTAAAATGCCATAAAAAAAAAGAGAATAAAACATCACTTATTAAGCTGGATAACTATGCCTCAAGAAGCATGGTTATTCACGCCTAACGGTGAAAAACATCACTCATTAAGCTGGAGAATTATGCCTCAAGAAGCATAATTATTCACGCCTAACGGTGATCAAAAAGAATAATCCCCTTAGTTTTGTGGCCTTTTTCACTCGAGTCCTTTAAACCTGAGGGATGTTTTCTCATCTGGTGCCCTAGAACCATCTGGTTTGGGAGTCATCGGTTATAGGCTCGCTACATGGGTGAACTAGAAAGCCTAAGAAAACTAAGGGAAGAAGAAGAAAAAAAAAGAGAATAAATAAATGGCTTTATGGTTAGAGTTGAAATCCCAGAAATTTTCACTGAGCACGGTGTGCATACTATCTAGGTTTTATGAAAGATAAAGTATTCAATCCAATTTTGAATTCTTACCTTAATTGAAGACAAGATCTTGCATGGAGACTAAGTTTAAGAAAGAATGATTATAGGTGGACTTATGACCTAAGATCACTTATATTTTTGCAAAAATAGTTCGAAAACATGTCTCTCTTTCAAAATGCATTTTCAAAACACTAACATTTGTTTTCTTTTTTATGGATTTTGTGGGTGCAATCCGCTGAAAACCCTCAGGAGACAACACTCCTCCTCTAGGGTAACCTAGAGGTTTAACGGCTTGTTGCACGTGCTCAGTGCAATCGTGTCACCTACGAAAGTGGTGTAATAAATTAGTTAGGATTTTATTTTCTTTCTTTGTCTTTCTTTTTGCTCGAGGACGAGCAAAAGCTAGGTATGGGGTGTGATTGTTCTACATATTTACATATTTTACCACTTCATACTATGCATTTTGTAAATAAAATGTGATTTCTTACCCATTTTCTCTCTATTTTTACAGGTCCACAACTTAAAAGAGAAAAAGCCCATTAATCACTTTAATTAGCAATAATTAAAGTGATTAAATCCATAATCCCAAAAGAGCCAAGATTTAAATTTGGATTCAGTTGAGATCCGCGCGCCCACTGAAGATTCCAGAAGGCCACGTGGATAACCACCTAACTACCAGATCGTAACAGAAAATCTGGGCTCAACGGCCCAGATTTTGCCGCCAAAATGGGGATTTTCCCGCGTATCTGCGGCGGTTGTGAAGCCGTTGGAGCCCGGATTTTGTGGTAACGGCCAGGACTCTCGAAGCTTCTCACTTATGGCTATAAATAGAGGACCAGGTCTGCACACGAAAAACAGAGAAGAGAGAGAAGAAAATAGGGGAAAATTCTTGTATTTTTGTTTTCTCCTAGGTTTTTAGACTTCATCTTCTTCCTCCTAGAGATCTTGACAAAGTGAGAGAGAGAGAGAGTGCTGTTTGAGAGCTTGTACCAAGGAAGTGACATTCTTGTGGCCAAGGATTAATCAAAAGAGCTCCATTCATCTCTTTGCAAACTCTAGTATGCTTTACTTTACCTTGCTTTGATTCTAGTTCATTGTAATTGCTTTAGATCTTTGCTTTACATAATGAATTGTGGCTTTGTTACTTGTGTAATGGAGAGCTAAATCCTATTGCATGGCTAGCTAATAACTTACCTAGCTAACTTCTATCTCTTTGGATGATTGCTTGTTTCAATACTTGCATAGTTTAAGTTTCTTTTGATTTCCAAGGAAGTATAGTTGCTTTCCCTTGGTAATGGCTTGTTAAAGACTCAATATGACTCATGTGTGTCTCGGATAGAGCCTTGTCAAGAACAAGAGCCTTTGATGGAACATGAGGATGGATCACCAAAACATATGCTACTTGTATAGTAAGAACAACTTCTTTACTTCAAGCTAATTTGTAGTTATGTCTTGAATGTTCAAATGAATGTTGATTCTTCTAACTTAGCACTACTTGAGTACCAATCCTAGAGTTCATCATTGAACATCTATTTAGAGAGCCTATGATTCAATATGAGGCTTCAAGCTAACAACAAAGAGAACACTAATCTTCAAGATGGAAACAACACTTGAACAAACATGCAAGTTATCTTTAATTGCCAATGAGTCAACATGAGGCAATCTTGCAATCACCATTGAGTTTAGCAAGTTAGCAATGAGGTGAAGTTAGCTAGCCATGTACCTTCTCATCTAAAAGTTTTCCAACATTTTCTTTTAGCTTGTCTTTCTTTGCAATACACTTCACTCATTCTTTTAATTTCTTTTTCATAATGCACAAATCCATCACTTCTTTTCATGTTACTTCTTGCAATTGTGTAAATACATAGAAGACATTTCGTTTTCATTTCTTCACTACATACCGTAACGCTTCTATCGCTAGCTCTCCTCGAGAATCGACCCGGTATAGCCATTGCTATAGCGGAGATTGGAAAGGGTAAATCAATTTTTAAATACATTTGTGGAGTGGACTTAGCACCAAGGTGGATTCTAACCTTCATCTCTTTGTTACATATTTGTGCTAATACTCTACACAACTTTTTACCTAATCAATTTCCCTCCTGAATTCGTCGCACCGGCTGGATTCATTCTACTGGTAAGAACTGGTGGTGTAGAATGGTGGGGTTTGTTCTGGAAGAATTGGTGACCTTCTGCTACAGGTTGGGCTATACGGGGAATCAGAGTTGTTCAATACGACTCTCGCAAGCACCTAACATTTTTACACTATCCTGAAGCATTATAATCTAGATACTTGCACCTTCTTCACTCCCTAGGGGAAATGGTACTCACCCTTCATGAGATGTATGAAGTCTTGGGGCTGGTGATTGGAGATGCCTCATATGAGGAGTATGTCCCATCAATCGAGTAGTTGCATCTGTTGAAAAAAAGTGACCCTCTAGTGTACGAGACATATTGGAAAGTGCTATGCCACTTTACATTTGCGGGTAGTTATCCGGATGGAGGAATGGCAGAGTCAAGCAAATGTTATGAGCGACTTATCTGTTCCCGGGGTGAACCAGGCTACCCCAATGTCCCGGCTAGCTCCCAGCACTGATGAGGAGGTTTTTGAAAGAATCAGTGCCTCCGTCAATCCCTACACCACCGAGTCCAATGAAGACACCTTCAAATCAGACACGGTCTTCGAGAGCTTCCCTCATCAAGCCAAAATTCCAATGTCTGATCGAGCTCTGTTGGCGGATTTCCTCATGCTATGGCTGAAGTGATGTGTAATGCCAACACTATCGCATGAGGTGATCGTCGCCAATGTGGTGTACCCGGCGGTCCTTCTTGCCCATGGGAAGTTTATCACCCTTCTCCTAGCGATGGTGGTCGGGATCAGAGCAGACTGTGCGCGTTAGCAAAGAGCTTCTGCTGAGTGAAAGTAATTGTGGACGCCAAGGGCCATCCAGTCACTGATTCTAACAGTCGTCCCTTGGTCAAGACTCCCAACCCCTGTGTCAAGCTCCCATATACGTACCTAATAGCATGGTACATTATGCACTGTCCCTTGCTGATGACGGCGGTGTCTGCCTCCGAAGGTTTCATGCCTTTCGTGCAGCAACTGAAGAATTCAGGCTGGCTACAATATTATATGTTCTATATTCGGAAGATGATCCTGAATGGGAACAACTCTAAGTTGGGCAGTGCTTCCCTGAGATTCATGATGTGTCTTATGGGGACAAATTTGCAGATCAGGTTAGCTCGGATAGCCTTACTCAGTTATTCTCCGGCGTCTTTTAGTGGCTGATCAACATCCGGCCCGGGTACTTGGTGTTTCGGTAAGGGAATTCCTGTACGTTGGAGCCTTATATGCCTTGCCAGTTGCCTGACAGTTTGGTTATGACCAGCAATACATTGGCAACCTAAATCCCAGCCTTCGCTGCAGGGAATATATTTGAAGAAGCTCGGGCCTGGTACTATAGCGTAGTGGGAGGGACCAGTGCTATCTTACTCTTCCTCACAAGACTCCTAACTTTTATGCTAATTTGGCTTTTATTCGTGGTACTTCATGGCAAATCAGCTGCCCGAGTTTGGAATAGATACTTCATGTATCAGGGGCATCAAGTCCATATACAAAACCAAGGTGGGTCTAAAGGTTGCCAGATGCGGGGGATCACCGAGTATCGGGAGGCAGAGAAGGAGGAGGGGGAGGGTCTAGGAGGGAGGTCAGCCAAACAGGGATAGCAGCTGCGGAGCCGAAGCCTCGGGTAGTAACAACCAATAAGCAACTCACTAAAAGGATTCGGCAAGCTGTGTCCAAACGTCCTCATGCCTCTGCTTCCCTAGGCGATCCCAGCCCGAAGAAAGTTAAGAAAGGATCTGAGACTGAAGCTCTAGCCTGGATGCCTGAAGTAATCCTTCCTTGTGCTGAGAGTAGGAGGAGGAGGAAGAAGAAGAAGGAAAGGCAACTCCAACCCTACGTCCCCGAGGCTTGCGTAGTAGAGGTCCTGCAATCCTGGCAGAGGGAGAGCCTGCGGGCGAATCTGCCATTACCGAAGGGGTGAACGGCCTGAAGAGGTGATGAAGGAGCTTGAAGTTAAGATTTCAGGAGTTTCAACTCAACCTGGAACTTCTTTGACCCATGAGAAAGGGCGGAGGTGCAATAACCTGGGCCTCCCAGTGTTTTGATGCCTACCTCACGGATTGTTGAGCCCTGCCCTACTACCGGGGTTCTTAGTGGTAAAGTCCCGACCACTGAGACTTCTTGGCTCTATTTGTCGTCTTTGTCATCTGAGGAGCACGAATATTATTCCGGCGAAGAAGTCGACTTTGGCGATAAACCTACTCTTCCTGATACCCGTAAATTCTCACATATCTCAGAGGAAGAGATGCAGGGGTACTCCCTGCGATGGTTCCACTGACAGGAGAGATTGCCACCACTGAGGGTATTTCTTTTATCCTTCTTAATTGTTTCTCCATCAAGTTGGGAAAATGTTTTAACATTTTATTTTGAATTTCTTCTACAGGGGTGGTTGCCGGTAGTGAAGCCACAACTTCTTCTCACATTGAGGAGATGATCCAAAAGCTGGCCCAGTAGGAGGGCCTTGAAGTTCCCGCTACCGGGATGCCTTATGAGGGTGTAACCGCCGAGATCAGGGAACCCTCCTTTCCAAGTGGCTTGTCTAAAGACTTGACGTCTTTAGATCCTCAATTTGGTAAGAGAATAAAGATATTCCATATACCCGCTTTTTCATTGTTATCACTGATATTAATATTATGGTTGCAGAGAGTACTGGGTTAGCTCAAATAAAGGATCCTACGGCAAGCATTGGCGGAGAGGATAGCGCAGTTCAAACTTCAGCTGGTGTACCCATTGCTATGGAGTTTGCTGCTACCTCTGTTGCTGTGGAGGCTACCACAACGACCGTTCTAAAGGTGTTGGCTACGACCTCAGTGCCGTAAGAGCCTACTGTTAGCCTTATCCCTGTACAAGTTGAGTTGGCTCCCGTCTTTGTGGATACTACCCGTACTATCATAGAAAGGGGATCCGGGAGTGCATCAGCAGGGTTTTCTCCGGTCATCGATATCATGGAAGAACTAGCACATCAAATGGTGCAATAATTTTTCGCTTCCATGAAGTCTTGCATTGATTTGGTCCTTTCTGGGGGAAGTTCCTTTCGTATTTGCTCGGATGTTTCTTGAGAATCAGATCGAGAACATCCGTCACACTGGAAGCCCTGAGCAAGCTAGGTCGTATCTAATGTTGGTTGACAGCTGGGGATATACCTGAGGAAATTAAAGACCCTGAAAAAGGCTAGCTCGATGGATGAGGCTCGGTCGATACTGTGTAAGCTCCTCGCAGCTTAAGAACATGAGCGAAAAGAGATGGAGGAGCAAATGGCTAAAGATGCCCATCATCTCCATAATTTCAAAGCCGATTACCAAAGGTTGGTTGACAATTTGAGAGAATCCAAGATCGTCACCAACAGTGCGGAGCAAGTTATTGCCACGGCTCGGGCAACTATTGCTAAGGTGCAAGCCTTGATTCAAGTTAACGAGCAGAAGCTTGCTGTCACCAGAAAAAAGACTGGAAGAGCTGGAGGCTGCCAAGAAGCTGGTCCAAGAAAATCCTGCTGCTCATTCCTCCAGGTTGGAGTCTCTTTAGATACAGCTGGCTACGAAGAGATTTCTATCAGAGAAAAAGTTGCGGGTCCAAGCTTTGACGGAAGTCGAGAAGGCACGCCAGCAGGAGATGCAGCGCCTCCGGAAACGACTATTCTTTTACGGAGCGGGGTTATTAGCCTTCTTCTCCTTTTGTACTTTTCCATTTTTCATAATACTCCATTTGTCAAATAAGAGAGTGTTTGCATTACTTTTATCATTTTTGTCAAATAATAAAAGTTGACAATTTTTTGCCTCGTCTTTATTCTTTCTTTGCTTTTGAGAATCAGACGGACTCTTTGTTGCTTAGATGAACTCAGCTTTCACAGTCGCAACCCTTGACTATTGTGAAAACACAGTCCTTAGTCATTTTGTTGAGACGCAGCCATGAATGATAAAGAATAAACTCAGGCTGCACTGAGCTTGTGATTGGGACGCGATCACATTTGTAATAGAGACGCAGCTCTAATTCATTGAGAGGACGCGACTCTGGCCCTTTGAGAGGATGCGGCTCTGAATTGTTTGAGAGAAACGCAAACCTGCATTCTTCAATTTGATAAAGGGGACGTGGCCTTCAGGTTTGTGAAAGGACGCGGACTTCAGGACCCGACTCTGAATTATCGAGGAACGCGGTCCTGGATCACCGAGGAGACGCGGCTCTGGATTATTAAGAGAACATAGTTCTGAATCGCTAAGAGGACGCGGCTCTGGATCACTGAGAAGACGCATCTCTGGATCACCAAGAGGATACTGAGAAGACGGAGTTGTGGCTCACTAAGAGGACGCAGCTCTGGATCACTGAGAAGACACAGTTGTGGCTTCTTCAATTAGACGAAAGGAACGTAGCCCTCAGGTTTGTGAAAGGTCACGAACTTATGGACGCGACCTTTGAGTCTGTGCAAGAACGCGGACTTCAGGATGCAGCCTTAAAGTCTTGTGAAGGACGCGGACTTCAGGAAGCAGCCTCCAAAGCGTCACACGCAATCCGTCTTAAAGATTTTATTGAATCTTTCAATGCCAAGTTGGCATTGACAGTTGGGGACTTGTGTCTTTGGTGTTTCGCGGAGTAAAAGTCCATATGTCTCATCCACACTGGATTTAAAATTCGTGCATAAATTAAGGCTGATGACTTTAATTTTCATTCCATTAATTATAGGCCTTTTAGCGAGCATATAAATAGGCCACAGCCTCTTAATAGTCAGTCATCTCGACTGTTTTTCTTTAGGAGCATACGCTCTAAAGGACTTCGTCTTGATTGTCCACCTTCCCTTCAAGGGCATGTGTTCTGAAGAACAAAGTGAACCCAAAGCTTCCATACTTTCTTTTAATCTTCTTCGAAGATTATCACTGTTAAGTGATTTCAAGATTAAAAAGCATTATTTTAAGTACTTTTACGGCTGTGCCTTGAAAAATGAAGTCCAACTTCTAGATCGTGCCTTGACAAATGAAGCCCAACTTCTAGAGAATTCTTCTTCGGGTAGGGACTAGATTTTGCCATGATAAAGCTCGGTCCTTCGAAAGTTCTGTCATCCCCTAACATGAAGAGGCTCCGTCTCTTGATCTCTTTCTGAAATCTTTTCTTGAGATTCATGCGTCCCTGTTCTGCAAATGCGCCTTTCATATTACTTGATAAAACATTAGCTAATTGACTTCAAAATCTAAGTCTCAAGTTCTTCAGATGCGAGTGTGGTGAACTCTGTGTTTGGGTCTTGAAACGGGATTTTTGCATGTGAAGCTCGCGTTTGGGGTTCTTGACTTAGAGAATTTCAAGTCTGCTCTTTTGAGCTCTCTGGACGCGAATATGACAAGCCCTGCGTCTTATACGCGAGTATGGCGAACTCTGCATCTTGGAGTTGCCTCAGGCAGTTTTTAAGAGCCACATCTGCGCCTTTAATTTATGCCTCGCGTCTCATATATTAGACGCGAGTCTAATACTAGACTACGTCTGGATTCCATATTCTCTATCCCTGCGTCGGTTTTAATCCGCGTCTGGGGTTCATGACTTCAGCCTCACGTTTATTTTCTTGGCTTTTTATTTTTATAGAATTTTAACCCTTGGGTTTTTTGCTTCTTGCAGGTTCTGGCCAAATCAACAGTGTCCTTCCCCGGTTCATGGGATAATATTTTGACTGTCTAGCTTGTTCGATTGGCGAGCACTCAGAAAGTCAGAACTCATGTCCATGGGCGAGCTTGGTTCATAGGAAAATATTTGGACCGGCTCTTCTTGTTCAATTGGCGAGCACTCAGGAAGTCAGAGCTCCTATCCACAGGCGAGGAGGATCCGCGCGGTTACTGGTACCCGTCAAGACCTTATAGGACATGACGCACCAGCAATGCCCTGGGTTCTTCATAGTCACAGTGAGTATGGCGCCTTTGAAGACCACAGAAAAAAGGACGTCACCAGTAAGGTCCCGAATCCTCCCTTCACCAATCTTATTCAAAGAAGTGACAGCGACGAAAAATTCATGCTCGTTGGATGACTTTCTAGTGGTGGAGATGCTCATTAAGCGAAGGATTACGGCCTTGTGGAGACCTTCACACTAGTTGATCAAGTGGAATCAAAATGTTCCCCTGCATTTTGACCTCGAGAAACACCATTGTTCTCAAGAGGAGAGGAAGCTGATTCGTCATTATTGGCCGCGGTCAAGAGGACGAACTTCGATATTTTGAGGAGTGAGTGCAACCTTTCACTAAGAAAGAGGGACTTACTGAGCAAGAGGGACTTCTTTGTACTCCTTTGTTGTTACACTCAATCTTATTGTATAAGAGAGCGCCTTTTATCACTTTTATATGTTTGAATATCAATAAAAATGACAGCTTTTTCTGTCTTCTTATATGTCTTGACTTCTTCTTTGTATTGAAAATCAGACAAATAGAAGTGGTTACTTTTGATTTGCTAGAAATGTGATATTTAACTTAGCAAGTCAAAGTTGAAAAATTCCATTTAAGAAATTTAAGATTACTGTAGTTGAAAAACTCCATTTAAGGAATTTAAGATTACTGTCAGAGGTGTGATATTAACTTGACAGGGATGTGAGCTAGAGGTGTGATGTTAACTTAGCTCTATAAGAATTTCAGTTTCATTTGGGAAGACTGAAAATATCACTGTCATAGGTGTAGTATTAAACTTGACAGTGGAGATAATACTAGAGGTGTAATTTTGAATTTTACATTAGTCATCTCGACTTCAATAGGGAAGTTCGAGGGAAAGTCATTATCATAGGTGTATTGTTGAACTTAACAATGAACTAGATGCTAGAGGTATGATGTTAAACTTAGTATCGCTCATCTCAGTTTTGATATAGAAGCCTAAGGAAAAATCATTATCATAGGTGTATTGTTGAACTTAACAATGAACTCGATGTTAGAGGTGTGATGTTAAACTTAGCATCACTCATCTCAGCTTCGATACGGAAGCCTGAGGAAAAGTGACTGTCAGAGGTTTAATATTGAACTTGGCAGTAACTTAATCACTGTTAGAGTTGTAGTATTAACTTAACAGTAATTTGTCAGAAGTGTGATATTAACATGACAGTAGTTGATTAGTGATATGAGCAATTTTGAGGACTTGTGACTCCATGCCAGTGAGAGAAAAGTGAAGTTCGTACTCAATAAGGAGTATTGAAACTTTTCATTGTTAGAGGAGTGGTATTAAACTTAACAATGATTGAGCTTGTGGACATACCACTCTATAGAGAGAATTGGAAGGGATTTTGGTGGAAAATAAAATGAATTGTCAGAGGTATAATATTAACGTGATAATCATTGATTTTCTAGGGACATGAAAGATTCGCCGTTAGAGGTGTAATGTTAACATAAATAATATTAACATGATAATCATTGATTTTCTAGGGACATGGAAGATTCGCCGTTAGAGGTGCAATGTTAACATAACAGCGGAGATTTTAAATGAATTTCGTTGTCAGAGGTTTAATATTAACTTAACAGAATCCACTGGGGATCGGGAAATCTGGCTTGTCAGAGATTTATTATTAACATGACAAGTCCCAGTTCATTTCGTTGGAGAAATGTAAACATGTATTTTTGTGGCCCTACCATTCTGTGGAAGAGAATTAGCAGGAGATTTTGGAGGAGAAGATAGGACTAAGTCCCTTAGGATTTTTTACAAACCCTCAGCTATCAACAAATTTGGTGTGCATTTACCAACTACCGTTTGAGTTGGTCTAGCCATGCTATTTCCCTCAGCATGATAAGTTATCGAAGACTTATGTTGGACTTAGAAGCTAACATTTTCCTCTATCCTTAGCCGTCGGAGGTGTCGGATATCCATGGATACACTAGAGAAGAGTAAAAAGGTTAAAACTGAAGTCTTGCATTTTGTTTCTTCTTCAATATTTACATCATGCATCATGATGTAACCAGCTCTCGATTGGCTCGACACTGATCGACCGTGATATGATCCAGTGAAGGAAAAAAGAAGCTTCTTTGGCATTCTTCCAAATATCTTAGATCTGGAGTTTTGATCAGAGGTGTAGTATTAACCTAATCATGAGAAGAATGCTATCAAGGATAGTATTTCTTTATGTATTTGCCGTTGATTGGCATCATGAGCGTATCGCTGTCTGGGATTATAAGGCGATATGCTCCATTTGAATAGACCGACTCTACTACAAATGGTCCTTTCCATTTAGGTTAGAATTTTTATTTGGTCTTATGCGTCATCACCATGGGTCTTCTGACGGCTAAGTCAAGGTCACCTTTCTTGAAAGTCCGCTCCTTTACTTTCTTGTTGAAGACTCTGGTATTCCGAGCTTGATAGAGCTCCATTTGTTGTTGAGCTTGCATGCGTTTATTGTCTAAAGCATGTAGTTCCTGGAGTCGCAGTCGATGCTTCTCCTCATTTGTTATCTCTATTGTCAAGGTGACGCATACAGATGGGATCTGGATTTTTAATGGGAGTACAGCTTCACATCTATATACCAAAGAAAACGGTGTAGCTTTTGTCGGGGTTCGGATCGTCGTGTGATAAGCCCATAAGCATGCACCTAATTTGTCATCCCAGTCACATTGGCTTTTCGAGGCAAATTTCTTGAGAAGTTTTCCAATAGTCTTGTTGAAAACTTCTGCAAGGCCGTTAGCGGCTGGATAGTATGCGTTGAAGACACACTCTTAATTTTGAACTTATTGCAGAACCTTTGAAAGGCTTGACTGACGAACTGGGGCCCATTATCATGGACAATTCGTCGTGGTACACCAAAGCGGTAAATAATGTGATGTTTAACGAATTTGATCACGTCAGATGTCTTTACCTCCCTCAAAGGGATAGCTTCAGCCCATTTTGAGAAGTAATCGGTTATGGTTAGGATGAACCGATGTACTGTGGATGAAGGTGGACTAATAGGACCAATCACGTCCATTTCCCACATTTCAAATGGCCAAGTAGAAGTTGTAAAGCGAAGATGTCCTGGTGCCTGGTGGATAAAGTCACCATGGACCTGACGTGTGATATCACTTGGTGTAAGTGATGGCGTCAGGGATCATCTATAATACCCCAGTCTTCGGATCTCCAAGTTTTGGACCAGGCTGATGAGCTCCACACATGCCATCATGCGCTTCTTTGAGTATTTTCTATGCCTCTTTATTTGATAGGCCACAGAGGAGGATTCTGTCATGCGATCGGCGTTACAGTGTTCTTGTGATCGCATTGTAGTAGAATTTAGAGGCTTTTCTTCTAATGGCAGCCGTCTCTTTGGGGTCATCAGAAGAGATGTCGTATAATGCATAATCAATGTACGAGAATCACCAGTCCCTGAGCTCTGGACTTGCTGAATTCTCTAGAGCTTCTTTGATTTGACGGTCGTTGGTTAGCTTTTAGTGGTCTTCAAAAGCGAATCTTGGACAATACATATCATGGCTATAGACGACTATTTTCTTTATTGCTCTGGCTGGAAGAGCCAAGTGGCGAGAGACACCAGTGCATCTGCGTGCGCATTTTTCTAGCAAGGTACATGGTCGATATAAAAGTTTTCGAACCTCTCAGCCATGTAGATAGTTGCATTGTAATAGGGTACGACGTCTTCATGTCTGACTTCATATTCCCTGTAAACTTGGTTAACGATGAGCTTAGAGTTGCCATATGCTTCAAGATTTTTAATGCCAATCTCATCGGCGATTTGCATCCCGACTAAGAGAGTATTGTATTCCGCTACATTGTTGGAACATGACTCAGTTAATGAGAATGCACGAGGGATTACGTAGTTCTATGGGAAGACAAGGACTACCCCCACTCCTGCTACGATATTTCCTCACGGACCTGTTCTTGACGCACCGTCGAAGAAAAGTTGCCACACCTGTCCTTTGAAAGATGTCTGGGTCAAACAAACTTCAGCGATCTCATCTGAAAAATCTTCATAAAGTTTGGTCGCTCTTGGATCTTGATGCTCAGCCAGAAAATCTGTCACTGCCTGTCCCTTCACAGCTTTTTGTGACAGGAATTGCATCTCATATTGAGAAATATGGCCCATTTTGCCAATCGACCATTTAGTGATGAAGGCTTTGTCATAAGCAATCTTAAAGGATTGACTTTTAATATGACATGTATAGTTTGGCCCACCAAGTAGTGTCGCATCTTCTTGATGGCGAACACCAACGCCAAACATTCCTTTTCGATTGGGTTGTATCGATGTTCAGATTCGATCATAGTTCTACTCAGTTAGTAGATTACCTTCTCGTGTCCCTGATCGTTATTCTGGACTAGCAAAGCTCCTAAAGAATGATCCATCGCTCGAACGTATATCAGGAAAGATTTTCCTGACACTGGAGCTGTAAGGACAGGTGGTTGCGTAAGGTACCGCTTGATTTCCTCAAACGCTTGTTCGCAAGCCTTGTCCCAAATGAATAAAACTTCCTTTTTCATCAATTTGGTGAAGGGTTTGCATCTTTCTGAGAGATTTGAGATAAACCTCCAGATATATGCTAATCGTCCTTGCAATCCTCTAAGCTCCCTGAGATTCCTTGGAGGTTGCATTTCCTGAATAGAGCGAACTTTCTCTTGGTTAAGGTGGATTCCTTTGAATGTAACAACAAACCATAGGAATTTACTGCTGACTACCCCAGAAAGGATTTGGTGGGGTTCATTTTTAACTGATGAGCCCACATGATATCCAATATTGTCTTCAGATATGCTATGTGATCGCCTTTGGTATGACTTTTTACTGCAGTGTCATCGACGTAGCATTCCACTATTTTGCGTATATGCTCGTGAAAAATTGCATTCATAGCTCTCTGGTATGTTGTCCCCGCGTTCTTTAATCCGAAGGGCATGACAGTATAGTAATATACTCCCAATGATGTCCTGAAAGATGTATGCTTTTCATCATCAGGATACATCTTAATTTGATTGTATCCCGAGAATCCATCCATGAAAGATATCCGTTCAAACCCACACGTGTTGTCGATCATATCTGTGATTGGAAGGGGGAATTCATCTTTAGGACAAGCCTAATTTAGATTACAGAAATCGATGCAAACCCGAATCTTCCCATTTTTTTGGTAACGGGGACGATATTGGCAACCCAATTAGGATGTTGTTCCTCCCTGATAAAACCGGAGTCTATGAGCTTCTTGACTTCCAACTGGATTGCTTCCATTATTTCTGGATGGAATCGTCGTTGCTGTTATTTGACGGGTTTCACGCCGGATTAATGTTGAGGCGATGCATAGCCACTTGAGGATCAAACCCAGGCATGTCCTCATAATTTCAAGCAAAAATATCTCTATACTCTCACATAAGAGATATTAGATCTTCCTTCTCGGAAGATGATAAGCTTTCGCTTATAAAGATGGGCTTAAGATTAGCCTCATCTCTCAGATTGATCTGGGTGACCTTATCTTCTGTGGGTGGTTCACGTTGTTCGAAGTGAATATCCTAGAGAGTGTTTAGGTGTTTGATCTAAGGATCTGTATCCGACTGGATCATTTCTTCATCTCCATCTTCCGGGTGGCTTATTGAAACCATATTTACTGAAAATTCTTTGAAGATGTTGCCAACACTGACGTCTGACTCCCACTGACGTCTGACTCCCACGATGACGTGCTTGATGAGCGGTAGTGATATAATGACTCTTCCAACTCAGAGGCCGACGAGATTAGAGTTGACACATAGCCCAACCCCATGCAAGTTCGATGATAATAATCAGGGGCTTTCTCTTTTAGAATGAAGAATCAAAGCAGTGTCCTCCTTCCTTTGCCAAAGTTTAGGCTAGGACAATTTGTTAGATTGTACCCCATATTCTCCATCATTCTGAGTACATTTGGCTCATAATGAGAGAATTGAGGAGATTCATCATCGCTTTCAGAGTCTTCACGAGTCATTGATTTGGACTCGACTCTTCCAAAAAGGATTGGTCTTTGCCTTTGTATCTTACTGGGACCATAAATAACGATCCTTGCGCATCACTGACGTCTTGATACACCATGAGGGATGACCTCACCGGTACATGCAATGATGTCAGAGCATCTATTACCGACCAGGGGTCATCATCTACATCGGTACTAGTGTCTGACGGTACAGAATCAGAAGCAAACAAAGAAAAGTAAGCCAAATCTATCTTTCATTAATACACCACTCACCTACATCATTGGCGAGGTTATTGATATTGAGCTTATTAATGCTCGTTACAAGTGGATTCAGCTCCCAAAGACATTCTTCTCTGCCTCTGGTTCAGTATCAGCTTCATTATCAGAGTCTGGTTCCTCTGGCTGGGGGTTCTCGTTCATTTCTAGAGAATCTTGGTATAGGAGGGAGTCTGTGAAATAGTTCTTTACCCCTTGAACGGATGCCTTTTGGCGATCAACGTTCAGATTTTCCTATCTTCATCAATATACTTCATGATTTGATGGAGAGTGGATGGGACGATGGAGTTATGATGATTCCACGATCGTCCCAGTAGCAAATTGTATGAAATGTCGGTGTTAATCACATAGCACGTCACTTCAGATCTTAGGTCCTTGATCTGACACTTGAGTTTGATCTTTCCATTGGGCGCGTACCATTGGAATTGGAACCATAAATAGTGGTTTGGGTGGCGCTCAATCGATGAGTGGGGATCCCCAAGTGCTGCATGACCCGGCGAGGCATAATGCTTAACGCGGATCTTGGATCTACCTAAATGCGGCTCACTTTAGACGATCCAGTATACCCAGTGAAGTACAGGGGCCTATCATGTTTTCCCTTGACCTGCATGTCATCTGGCGTGAAGGTGATGCAGGCGGCATTTTGAGAGACGTGGAGGCAGTCTTCTTTGTCTTCCTCCTATGGTCTAGTCGGGATCTGGGCCTTGAAGACCTCAGCATCAGTTAGGGCTTCCCTTAGAGCTTCTCTTGTTGACTTTGATAGTCTCAGGAGCTCGTAGATGGTGATCCTGGTTGGGATATTGGCCAGTTGAGTCAGAACATCAAAGCGGTAAGGTGTTGAAGATCCGTCCGCGTTGTCCTTTGGGAGAGCTTTAGAATATAGAAGCTCCTTCTGCTTCTCTACAAGTTGCTTCGTGGATAACTTGGTTGGCTCTGGAGTAAGTTTAGGCGAATTTTCCCCCAACTCTTCGTATTTCTTCAAATACGACTGACCCGAACGAGTTTCGGCCACGAGTGGTGCAGTCAATTCTGCGGTAAGGACAATTGTCTCCTCCTACGAATCAGTTAATAAGGGGACATCAGTTTCTGTTTTCTGGGAAGAGGCGGACACAACATTGTAAGGTGAGGCTTTTGCCTTGCCTTTGGACTTCTTGTTGGTAACAGTAGTCCACTGTTGGCCTTCCACAAGGTCTGAATGATCCCACATGATTTCTCCCTAAGGCGTAGGGACAGGCACGAGACCTTTCTCTTACTGGTGATGTGGGTCTGTATCAATTATTCTTAATTTCCCTTTCAGGATGGGAACTACTCCAGCCGGTGTTGGAGGCTAGTTTCCGAACTGAAGAAATGACGTCATGTTTGCCGTTATTTTCTTCTATTTTGGGCAGAGCTTAAGCACCTCTGCATCAGTCAAAATTTGGAGGATGTCTTTGAAGATGTAACAGCTCTTGAGAGGGTGCCCCAGCATCCTATGATATAAGCAGTAGTTGGGATTGTCGGTCTTGCCGACTTCCTCAGGACGTCTAGCTTCAGGAATTTTCAATCTGTTGCTCTTGTTAAGTAACTTGAATAACGAATCGACACACTCATCTTTGAAGGAATACTACTCGTTGGCGCGTGGCTGGCTTGAAGAACAACCTCCTCTGGTCGGCTGAGGTTTAACGGGAGATTCATCTCTGTTGCAAATGTATCTTTCCTTTTTTATTAAAAAGATGCTTCTAGCACGCGCCTTGTCGTCTTTTTAGGTCTAGGTCTATTCACTTCTGCTCTAACCCTGGCGATAATCTCTTCTGCCTGTTCACCTTACTGGACCAATTGCTTCCAAATGCGGCTTTCAGCGACTCCTATCTGGGTTAGGAGCGAAGTTTGCAAATTGTGACGGCATGTTTCCACCAGGATAACCTGAGTCATACCGCTAGGACATCGGAGTGGCATATTCTGAAATCTCTCCACAAATACTTTGACCAACTCTCCCTTTCATTGTTTTGTTGCTAGGAGAGTTGACATGATAACTTTCGAATCATCTTCGAAGAAGTGTGTGAGGAAAAGCTCCTCCAAATCACCCCAATTCTTGATGGAGTCTTCGGGGAGTTTCATGAACCATTCAAAGGTGAGTCCTTTCAGAGTACCAATGAACAAACACGCCAAGATGGCATCATTTGCTCCTACATTCCCTGTCTAAGACTTGAAGTAGTAGATATGTTGGTTCGATGACCCTTTACCGTCAAAGGCCTGTACGGTTAGAGCTTTGAACTTGGGAGGGTATGGGACAAGATCCCATTTTATCGGGTATGGCCAGACCACTCCTGCTTCTTGGAGGCCTTTCTTATTGGTGAGGTTCTAGACGCTGTTCTAGTTTATTCATTCTTTTAGAATGAGTTCCCTCATTATTTGGATTGCCTCCCTCTTCAGATGAAGACTTCGAGGACTCGACGTTGGACTGTTCCTCCCCCTGTATTTGCACAGAAAATGAACTCTCCAATTCTTTCCACTTGCCTTTAGACTTCTTAGAAGAAGTTTTGACCTTTAACTTCTTCTTGTCTTCAAGCAATTGTGCAAGCATCTACTTGAGAGAATCGATAGATTCTTGTTGGGCGTGAATCATATCGAATTGTTCCCTCTGGACCTGGGCTTGTTGTTCTAAGCGCCTGATCGTCTCCTCAAGAGTGTTTGCCATATACACGATGGTTTTTTCTCTACAGAAGAGTTCGAGGCCTGTGATTCTACGATGGCAGAGTGTGATTCACTTACTTCAATGCCCCGGGCTAAGGAACTGTAGTCAACTGGGGCTACAACGCCAGTTCGAGTGCGGGTATGGCGGTACACTCCTTCAAGTTCGTCATCAGACTCATCAGAGCTTACTACCAGTTATTTTTCCCTACTTCTTCTTGGCGTAGTGCTTGGGCCTGCATGTTTACAGTGACTTAGGGATACTCCGTGTCAGAGAATATCCTCTTTCTGTGGGAATGACGCCTTTTGGCTGATCGGGAGGTTAAGATTAATCGTCTGAATACTGACTGCTTGCTTACATGAGAGCTATGGTGACATTCAGAAAGCATCATCGTGATGAGGCGTTCACAGCAATAGGATGGAGTGATCTGATTAGTACTCCTTTTCTTTGTCAAGTAATCTCTTAGATTATCAGAGGGGATCAAAGAGATTAGCCTCAGGTTTTCGAGGTCTTTTCAGCTTCTTAGAGCCATCCTTGTGTTTCAATTCTAAAATGCAGGGTTGAGAAATGCTGAGCTCACGTTTTGTAGAACAGACACGGCTCTCACGTTTGGCTTTGAAACGTAGGTCTCGTACCTCTACTGAGAAGAAACGTGGACCTCGTGCTGTTGATTGTCGCATCTATCTAGTGACACTTAGGAAACACAGAACTTCTGAGTCCTACGTTCTGTTGTAGAGACGCGGGTCTCGTGTCTCTAAGAAGAGGCACGGACCTCGCACTACTGAACGTTGCGTTTGAGAGGTGAAGTCTCAGAAACGCAAGCCTTTTGGGCCTCGCATTTTGGCCTCCATTCACGGACTTCGCGCGTCTGACGTAACTCGGAAGGGACGCGGGCTTGAGCCTCGCGTTTTGTATCTGATGAATAGATAGTTGTTCCAGCTTCCTGCATCTATAGTTGACGTGTGCGTCACCTCTGTCGATGTTCGGCATTCCGATTACCCCGTACGGGTTGTTGAGAACCCCCAGTAACCTGGAGTTGAAGAGAGAGGGCGGGTGTGGCCAGTTTGACCATCAACAACGCTGGCTTCGCGGGTCTTGTGAGAGACGTTGACGCAGACATTACGCGTGGTACATCCAGCCTGCTGCTTTCCGCACAGACCACGTTCGGAGAAGCCTCCGAAGAGACCCAGGAGCAGATCTTCAAAGAGACCTAATGGTACAGCCGCGCCTTGGGCTTTTGGAGCCGGAGAGAGAAACTCTTCGTACTTTGCCTGATCGAATTTCACGATAAGCGATTCGACCATTATTCCCTTGCAGGTGATGTCACCTTGCATCATGACTTGCTCATCAGTAGAGAAAGTAGTCCCCAGCGGAGTCGCCATCTCTTGTTTGGTCTGGGAATAATTTAGAGGATTGTAATAAAATTTTATTGAATCAATGAAAGATTACGACAATCTCAAACAATCTCGTTACAAGAGAGAGAAGATATTCAAGCTCAAATCTTCTTTTTGTTTAACGCTGGGTTCTTGATGTGGCAGTGAAAAGTGAATCTTGTTTTTCGTTGACTAGGTGAACGTCATAGTCTTCTGGGAATCTTCTATTCGGATTATGGATGGAGTAACATACCTCCTGTCCAATAAAATCTCAAAAAGACTTGAGGCAAGAACAAACTTGTACTCAACAAGTTGTTAGAAGAGTTTAACTCTTTTGTATTTCTCAGCTAGAGATTCTTGTTTTTCCAAGACTTGCGACAAAAAATTTCCCACCCCTCTCCAGTAGCAAACTGAGTTATTTATAAGAGTTTTAGGGATATAACTGTCACCTAAAAACCTCTATAATGGGGGTTAACTCTCCTAATTTTGTGGGCAGTAATTGACCTAGTAACAAGAATAGTTATAAACGTAACGCAAACTTTCTCTGTAGTCAAAACGCGGGCTTCAAGCCTCGCGTTTCAGATGCCGACTCCGGATCTTGCTAGACGTGAGTTTTGAGCTCTGCCAGATGATCGGCAAAAAGTAAGTACAAGAATAAGTAAAGAAAGTGTGGGTCGATGTTACTGCTTTTTTGATTCTTCCGTAGTAGCGAAGTGGTTAAATGGGTCGGTCGTATGCACAAGGAGAGAGAGCGATGAAAGCTTGATGCAGCTTCTTTATTCAAGAAAAGAGAAAATTCTTTGTTCGAATAAAGAATGTGAAAATGAAACAAGTTTGATTCAAGAATAGTTTTGAATTGGTTTGCTTGTTTGTAAAAGTGAATTTTTCTTAATGGTAAAAGCGCATGGCTAACTTTCTACTAAGTACTCCCACTAATCCCTAACTTCTTGAAGATGTAGCCTCTCGATGGATCATAGGCAAGTAAAATCTTTTTGCATAGGAACTATTCACTTTGTGAACGAATGAAAGTCCTTCCTTTAATTTAGCTTTACACGGCAAAAATTTGTACATTCCCTTATCAAGATCTAATAAAGGCGAGAATAAGGGAAGACACAAGTGCACTAATGGTATCGGTAAAGTTAAAAGAAAAATCTCTAACTTACAAAAACAAGTAAAGGATATAATCTATAAATCATCAAAAACTCATTAAACATGAAATATAAGAAAGCGAATACTTGTATGTAAGTTAGAGTTAGAACCATCATCTTAAGATATCATAGCTCTCGTTTGCACAAAGCTTATTTAACACTATTGACTCATTTAGGTTTATCAATCAAGTGTTAGAGATTAGTGGGTTAGTAGTTAGTTAGCCATGCTATGGAGGGGTTAGTTAGACATGGTAGTAAAAGAAACAACAAAAGAAAAGGGGTAAAGAGAAAGGGAGTTATACTACAACAAGAAAGTAAAAGCAAATGAAAAACAAAAGTAAATGGAAAGAAGAAAGAGAAGTAGTTACTTTTATTACCTTGTCACCTTCAAATACAACTTGTACACACTCTCTCTTTCACTCTAATGGCTAAAACTAAAACTAGAAGAAGAGGGAAACTAAAACAACTACAATCCTATAAACAAGATTACAACAACTTGCTAAAGCTCTGGATATCTCTAAACTAAAGACCCCTGGGGGTATTTATAGGCACCAGGGGTAAGGGGGCCAGGGGATAACCCCTGGCCCGAAGCCAGGCGCGCGCCGCAACCATATGGTCGCGGAAACGTGGCTCCGCGGCCAGGTCAGGGTGGCGCGCGCCAAGGTTTGGGCAGCGTGCCGCCCCTTCTATCTCCTGTCCACTTATCTGCTGTATTCGTGATTTGATGCCCTGGGCTGACAAAATCTCCTCCCTAAAGTCAATGACTACTTGGTAGGCCCTTAATCACCCATTAAATGGTGGTTTAAGGTCTTCTTCTTCATTTGCACATCATGACCTAGGATTAAGCAAGTAAAGCTTTATTAGCAGAATTTTACATCAAATAAATATGAGAATGTGATGAAAATTATGCAAAATTAGAGACTAATCACACCCCCACACTTATTTTTTTGCTCGTCCCGAGCAAAACAAAAATAAAAAATTATTACACCACTTTCGCAAGTGACGGGATAGCACTGAACATGTGCAACAAGCCTTTAAACCTCTAAGTTTCCCTTAGGGGAAGAATCTTGTCTCCTGAGGGTTTTCAGTAGATTGCACCCACAAAATTCAGTAAGTGAAAAAAATATTTAATTGTTAGCAAACCTCTTTCAAGAAAAAGAACCTTCAATCATCTAAGTAAAAATGACCGAATGGTGTAAGAATTAGTTTCAACCCTCATAAGTCCTCCTATATTTTAGCCTTTATAAAAGAAGAAATTTTTGTTTTTCTTTAAATTTAGAAAGGATCTTATACTTCTAACTCATTCTGTTATTTTGCTTTAAATAGATATGCATAATGTGTAAGTGTGATGCTTGAGATTTTTCAACTCAACTTGACTATCATTTAATTTTATTCATATTTATCTATTATTCTTGATTCATTAGGCTTGCTACTTTACTCATGTACACATATTAAACCGATGACTCTCAAACCAGATAGTTTTAGGGCACCAGGTGAAAAATACCCCTCAGGTCAAATATGCAAGTAGAGTAGGCTACAAAATGAAGATTTACTATTATATATTGATTATTATTTTTTTGACATGAGTAATCATGCTTCTTGAGGTACAATTATCCAGCGTTTTTTTTCAGAGTTGTGTCTGTAAATTTCAAGTATATGTGTGTAGTTTATACATATTCTACTAAGGCTAAATAAAAGGTATGAGTTACTTTCCTTATCCTTCCTAACTCTTACTCAAACCAATCTTTCTTGCTTATTTAGGCAAAAATAAAGATTCATTAATAAGGTTCCCTTAATTCCTACAACCTTTTGGTATTTTTATAAAGAGTATGAAATTTCTTTTCAATCTGGAGAGTTTTTTTTTTTTGTTTTTGCAAAGAAGAAACAGAATAAAAGGAAAAAGAAAAGTGTTAGCATCCCCCCACACTTATCTAATACATTTTCCTCAATGAATGTTTATGTAAATGCGAATACAATAAATAGGGTGAAGAAATGATGTCACCGTTGTCGTTGACTCGGGCCGGCCAAGTACGAATAGGCAAAAGAAATGTCAAAAAAATATAGAAAGGGTAAGCATATAAACATTTTTTTTAGTTGTTGTGGATTGGTGTATGACGGGACAAAAAGAGTCAGCACACTATCATCTGGAGTCATAGGCTCAGTGGTCAAGAAGGGCTTCAATTTTTGCCCATCCACTTTCCGTGTTGTTCTTAGGGTCTACAATAATTACAGTACCGTGTGGGAAAACGGTGCGCACAATGAACGGTCCAGACCAACGAGTCTTCAGCTTCCCTGCGAAAATATGAAGCCTAGAGTTATACAGCAGAACCTTGTCTCCCGGGGAAAAGTTTTTCCAGTTTATGATCTGATCATGAAAAAGTTTAGTCCTACTTTTAATAATCCGATCATTCTCATATGCTTCATTCTGTATCTCCTCTAATTCTGAGATCTGCAGTTTTCTTAGCTCATCGGCCTTACTCTAATCAAAATTGAGCTGTTTAATGGCCCACAGGGCACGGTGCTCTAACTTTACTGGCAGATGACATGCTTTTTCGAATATGATTTTGTAAGGAGACATCCCCAGAACTGTCTTAAAAGCAGTGTGGTAAGCCCATAATGCATCGTTAAGTTTGACCGACCAATCCTTTCAGTTTTGTCCGACAGTCTTTTCCAGAATGAGCTTGAGTTGTCGATTGGTGACTTCTACCTGCCCATTTGTCTGGGGATGATACAGAGTGGATAACTTGTGATTGATGGAATATTTTCGCATCAGAGTTTCAAAAACTCTGTTTCAGAAATGTGATCCATTATCACTAATTATCGCTCCAGGGGTGCCAAATCGGGAGAAGATGTTTTCTTTGAGAAATTTGACAACCACTTTGTTGTCATTGGTCTTTGTAGGCACAACTTCTACCCATTTAAAGACACAGTCTACAGCAACCAAAATGAACTGGTTGCCGAAGGAATTAGGGAATGGTCCCATGAAGTCGATACCCCAACATTAAAAATTTCAACTTCCAGGATCGGGTTTAGGAGCATCATGTCTCTTCTTGAAATTTTCCCAATCTTCTGACAATTTGCGCATGACTTGCAAAAAAGGTATGAGTCTTTGAATAAAATGGGCCAGTAAAACCCACTTTGTAGAACCTTCTCTGCAGTCTTGCGGGGACCGAAGTGTCCTCCGCATGTAAGTTCATGGCAAAAGCTTAGCACACTTCTCTGTTTCTCCTCTGGTATGCATCGTCGAATAATCTGGTCAGGACAATACTTAAAAAGATACGGCTCTTCCCAGAAGAAGTACCGTACTTGGGTAAAGAAACGACACTGGTCTTGCTTTGTCCAGTCAGCGGGTAATTATCCAGTGGCCAGGTAATTAACAATGTCCACATACCAGGGTTCCTTAAGAATGGCCAGGATGTGCTCGTTTGGGAAATCCTCGTTGATCGGAGCTTGTATAATCGGTGCATTCGGAATTCGTGACAAATGATCTGCAACCACATTTTCTATACCTCGTTTATCCCAAATTTTCAAGTCAAATTCTTGAAGAAAAAGGATCCACCGAATTATTCGGGCTTTTACTTCCTTCTTGGTCATGAGGTATTTCAGTGCTGAGTGATCCGTAAAAATCACCATCTTCGAGCCTAACAAGTAGGGCCGGAACTTCTCTAACGCAAAGACAACGACCAAAAATTCCTTCTCAGTTTTTGTATAATTCTGTTGGGCGTCATTCAAGGTCCTACTCGAGTAGTAAATCACGTGCTGCCTATTGTTGATGCGCTGTCCTAGAACAGCACCAATAGCAAAATCAGAGGCATCGCATATGATTTCAAACGGTTAGGCCCAATTAGGAGCAGAAATAATAAGCGCAGAAATAAGTTCTTACTTAAGCTTCCCCCATGACTTGAAACATTCATCGTTAAAATGAAAGGGCACGTCCTTAGCGAGCAGGCTGATTAAGGGCCTAGAGATTTTGCTAAAATCCTTAATGAACCGTCGGTAGAACCCAGCATGCCCTAGAAAGGATCTAATATCCTTAATGCTTTTAGGTGGAGGAAGCTTAGCAATCACTTCTGCTTTAGCCTTGTCCACTTCAATGCCTTTCCTAGAAATCTCATTGCCTAAGACAATCCCCTGTCTAATTATGAAGTGACATTTCTCCCAATTTAAAGTTAGATTCTTCTCCTTTCATCTCTGAAGAACTAACTCTAGGTGATGAAGATACTGATCAAATGAATCTTTGTAGATGGAGAAGTGATCCATAAAAATCTCAAGAAAACGTTCGACCATGTCGGAGAAAAGACTAAGCATGCATCGTTGGAATGTTGCGGGAGCATTGCACAATCCAAAGGGCATGCGTCGATAAGCGAAGGTTCTGAACGGGCAGGTGAACGTGGTCTTTTCCTGATCTTCTGTAGCAATGGCGATTTGATTATATCCGAGTACCCATCTAGGAAGCAATAGTACTCGTGTCCAGCCAGGCGTTCAAGCATCTGGTCGATGAAGGGTAGCGGGAAGTGATCTTTACGAGTGGCTACATTCAACTTTCTATAGTCGATACAAACACGAAACTTGGTAGGCAGTCTTGTTTATACCAACTCTTTGTGTTCATTTTCAACCACCGTAAAGCCAGCTTTCTTCGGGACCGCATGAACAGGGCTAACCCATTGACTATCAGAAATAGGATAAATGATCCCATAGTCTAGTAGTTTCAAAATTTTCGCTTTAACTGCCTCTTGCATGAGTGGGTTAAGCCTGCGTTATGGTTCCCTCCTGGGTTTGCTTCATCGGTTAAATGGATTCTATGTTGCACTATGGCTGGACTTATTCCTTTGATATCCTTCATCGTCCATCCAATGGCTTCCCTATATTTCTTCAGAATAGACATTACGTCATCCTCTTGTTGCTCAGTCAGGTGGGATGCTATGATGACTGGCAGGGTTTCTCTTCCACCTAGGTAGGCGTACTTGAGGTGTGCAGGTAAGGCTTTTAGCTATAGGGAAGGTGTTGCTTCATTGGGGGCAATCTCCGGACTTTCAATCCTATAATGAAGTACACTTAGGCCCATGTTCACTACCGAATCCACGATCTGATCAAGATTAAAATCCTTAGATTCCAAATCAAACTCTGCCTCTGTGTCCATCTCCATGCTTTCCTCATGCTCACTGGTCAGATTTTCAATGGATATGACCTCAAACGTCTGATCATTGACATCCCTGGGTTGTCTTCCAAGATTGAAGACATTGACTTCCTTCGTCATGTCTCCAAAGGTCAATCGCATGGACCCGTTCCTACAGTTGATTATGGCATTGGTTATAGTAAGGAATGAGCGCCCTAAGATGACTGGAGTTTGAGACCTTAGATTGGACACAGGTTGGGTCTCAAGCACAATGAAGTCAACGGGGTAGATGAAATCCCCGACCCGGATAAGGACATCTGTGATTTTCCCTTCGGAATTTTCACAGATCGGTCAGCTAGCTAAATAGTGACTCGAGTTGGGCTTAGCTCAACCAACCCAAGTTGCTGGTATACTGAGAGAGGTAGCAAGTTGATACTTGCTCCCAGGTCAAGGAGTGCTCGGCTAATTTCTGTTTGTCTTATGGTGCAGGAAATTGTGGGACATCCGGGATCCTTGTATTTCACTGGAATGGGACCAGACAGAATTTCGCTTATATTGGTTGCCAAGAACACTTTCATGGGCACATTTGTTTTTCCCTTCTTCGTACACATATCCTTAAGAAATTTGGCACAAGCTGGGACTTGTTGGATAGCGTCAAGAAGAGGCACATTCAGTTTGACCTGATTAAACATCTCAAGCATCTTTTCCATGTGTATATTCTTATTGTTGTTCCTAAGCCTATTGGGAAAGGGTGCTACAGGCTTATGAACTTGTTCAATAGCTTCGTCCTCTCAGATGTTTGAGGAGCAGATTGGGAGGAACTAGCAGAGGTGGAGGCTGGAGTAGGATCAGTATGGACTAGATTTTTCTGTTGGTAGACCTGATTGTCTATCTTCTTTCCAGATCGAAGTGTGTGAATAACATTGCACTGGTTGATGACGGATCCTAAATTTCATATGCTTGATTAGAGTTTTTTTTGGTTAACTAGTGGCTGACTAGGTAAAGTACCCTTCGGTTTTTCACTTAGGAGCTAGCTAATTGGCTCATCTGCATTTCCAATCTCAATATCGCCTGTGAATGGTTGTTCAGTGTTTGTCCCTGATTTTGCATAAAAGCGGTTTGGGACTTCATAAAAGCTTCTATGCTTTCCTCCAACTTACTGAATTTCTTTTCCATTGGTGAACTTTGAGAGGAGAAAGATGGAGCTTGACTGGGAAAATTTGGTGGAGGACTGGGATGGTGAAAATTGTTGGAGAAATTAGGCCTAGGAGGATTGTTCTGGGCCCAGGAGAAATTTGGGTGATTCCTCCAACCTAGATTGTATTTTTGCGAGTACGGATTATGCGGCGGCCGTGAGTAGGTCGCGTTCAGGTGTTCCGGTGGCACTTGCTGGGTATAGAAAATGGGGCACTCTTCAAAGACATAGTTTGGTGCCTGACAGTATGAACAACCCGGATTGTGAATTAGTAGTGGGTTGATTTGGTTGACATTGGCTGGCTCTTTTATTTCTAGAGCCTCTATTCTCCTCATTCTGGTTGCAATCTTAGCTTCTACAGTTATGGATGATTCTAGAGATAGGAGCCCTCCTTTTGAAGCTATAGATTGTGAATTTCTTGGTTTTTCTGAGGCTGGCTCCCATTGCAGGATTTTCTCAGCTAAATCCTCAAATAAGTCCCAACCCTGCTTCTCATCCTTTTGCAAGAAGCCTTCCTAACACATGGTTTCTAACAGGATTTTTGTCTGATAGTCTAGATCATCGTAGAGAATCTGGCACTGATGCCATTTCTCCACACCATGATGAGGGCAGTGAGTTAGGAGGTCTTTGAATCGCTCAAAGTATCACCAAAATGGTTCGCTGGGTTCTTATCTGAACTACATGATATTCTTTCTAATGAGGGAAGTTTTGTGTATTGGGTAGAATTTCTTCAAGACGGCCTTGATGAAATCATCCCACGTCGTGACTGATTCTACAGCCAAACTGTACAACCATTTCTTCGCTAGGTCCTTTAGGGAAAAGGGAATGAAACGTAACCTAACGGCATCGTCTCCTAACTGGGGTATACGCATCATGAAGCACACTTCTTTAAACTTCCTAACAAAGAGGTATGCATCCTCTGATTCTAAACCGTGAAACTTTGGGAGAGTGTTGATGAATTGAGGCTTTAATTCAAAATTATTTTCATTTGCCTCAGGCAGTTTTATACAAGAAGGTAATGAAATTCTGATCGGGTAAAACCTGTCCTGAAGGGACGCCATCACCGGTTCTGGATGCAAGGGTAGAGAAGTGTTTCTAATTAATCTGGAAGATACAGGATCTCTTACCTACTCTTGTATGCAGCACACCACAAACAACGTAAAAATAATAAACAATCGAAAAGAATAAAATAAACAAACAAAAGAAAGAAAAATAACCACAAATCCTTAGTCTAAGGTACCTGGACCTAGACGACTCCTAACTAGTTGATTCTCCGGGGGAGGTTGTTGTAGGAACTTGACTACAAGCTAATCGGTCAGGAAAGGGTAAAACTCGGTGGGAGGTATCCAGGCGTGAGCCACGGGCCTTAATTACGCCAAACCGCGGAGCTTTCGAGGTTTTTTTCTCTCAATCTACTTTCCTTAGACACCGATTTTACAGGAGTATAGTTCTTACAATTTTCAACCTCGGTTAATCTCTTAGTGAGTCCGAGATGTCCCTAGAGCCAACGTCTATCAATTTTTAGTTAAGGCTTGGGATAGTGTGAGTGCACTTAGAGATGATTTTTGGGCTAAGAAAGGGTAATGAAATCCCCACCTTATCTTGTTTATTTGGGATTTTGCCCTTAATGTCAATTGTGCAAGTGTACAGTTTATTCACAATAAGGGAACACTCAAAGCGATAAATCACTCCAAAATGTTGGTCCTTTCTATATGAATGCACACGTACCTTTTCTCTAACACTCTTCAATAGAAATTGAAATGAATTGAAATAGACACGTGCCCTAAATGCAAAAGTCTAATCCAAATTTCAATTAAGCAACAAGTGAATTTCTGTTGAGTTTATTGCACATGTATATGGTGAAGCATTCAATGGAACTAAAAAAAATTAGAAAACAATTTTAGCGGCTTTTGGCAACCCTGCGAATGAGTTTGTTAGTACTTCAATCGGGGAAACTCACTTTTATACGAATTTTTCGAGGGCAAATGAATCCTCGTGCAACGTTGTTGGCCACCACTTTCGCTTCCCATGATAGTAAGCTCCTTGGTACTTCTCCTACACACAAGAACAAAGAAAAATCTTTAGTGTTGAACAATAAAGCCGTTCCCTCTCCGGTAATGGCGCCAAAATTTGATAGGAAAAAAGCAAGCACAAGAATAAGTAAAGAGAGTGTGGGTCGATGTTACTGCTTTTACGATTCTTCTGTAGTAGCGAAGTGGCTATACAGATCGTATCCATAAGGAGGGAGAGCGATGAAAGCTTGATGCGGCTTCTTTCTTCAAGAAAAGAGAAAATTTTTTGTTCGAATAAAGAATGTGAAAATGAAACAAGTTTGATTCAAGAATAGTTTTGAATTGGTTTGCCTGTTTGTAAAAGTGAATTTTTCTTAATGGTAAAAACGCATGGCTAACTTTCTACTAAGTGCTCCCACTAATCCCTAACTTCTTGAAGATGTAGCCTCTTGATGGATCATAGGCGAGTAAAATCTTTATGCATAGGAATTATTCACGTTGGGAATGAATGAAAGTCCTTTCTTTAACTTAGCTTTACACGGCAAAAATTTGGACATTCCCTTATCAAGATCCAATAGAAGGCGAGAATAAGGGAAGACACAAGTGCACTAATCATATCGACAAAGTTAAAAGGAAAATCTCTAACTTACTAAAACAAGTAAAGGATACAATCCATAGATCATCAAAAACTCGTTAAGCATGAAATATAAGAAAGCGAATACTTGTATGTAAGTTAGAGTTAGAACCCTCGTCTTAAGATATCATAGCTCTCATTTGCACAAGACTTATTTGATACTATTGACTTATTTGGGTTTATCAATCAAGTGTTAGAGATTAGTGGGTTAGAAGTTAGTTAGCCATACTATGGAGGGGTTAGTTAGACATGATAGTAAAAGAAACAACAAAAAAAAGGTGTAAAGAGAAAGGGAGTTACACTACAACAAGAAAGTAAAAGCAAATAAAAAACACAAGTAAATGGAAAGAAAAAAGAGAAGTAGTTACTTGTATTAGCTTGTCACCTTCAAATAGAACTTGTACACACACTCTCTCTCTTTCACTCTAATGGCTAAAACTAAAACTAGAAGAAGAGGGAACTAAAACAACTACAATCCTAAAAATAAGATTACAACAACTTGCTAAAGCTCCAGATATCTCTAAACTGAAGACCCCTGGGGGATATTTATAGGCACCAGGGGTAAGAGGCCAAGGGGACAACCCCTGGCCCGAAGCCAGGCGCGCGCCGTGACCATATGGCCGTGGAAACGCGGCCCTGGCCGCGTTTTCGCGGCCATGTCAGGCCGGCATACGCCAGGGTTTGGGCAGCGTGCTGCCCCTTCTGTCTCCTGTCCACTTGATCTGCTAGATCCGTGATTTGATGCCCTGGGCTGACAAAATCTCCTCCCTAAAGTCAATGGCTACTTCGTCAGCCTTTAATCACCCATTAAATGATAGTTTAGGGTCTTTTTCTTCATTTGCACACCATGGACCTAGGATTAAGCAAGCAAAGATTTATTAGTAGAATTTTACATCAAATAAATATGAGAATATGATGAAAATTATGCAAAATTAGACACTAATCACCAGACATAGGCTTCAGGCTCTGCGTCTTGAGACTGCAGTGATGTCAAGTTGCGGGCTTCAGGCTCTGCGACTTAAGACTTAGTGGTGTCAAGTTGCGGGCTTTAGGCTCTGTGACTTGAGACTGTAGTGATATCGAGATGCGGGCTTCGACCCTCGCGTCTTGATACTGTACTGATGTAAGGACGCGGGCTTCGAGTCGCGTCTTGGTTACTACAGTGCACTGGGACGCGGGCTTTGACCCTCATGTCTTGGTACTGTACTGATGTTGAGACGCAGGCTTCATGCTCGCGCCTTGGCATTACGTAAGTGGCTATGATTAGCCTCGCGTCTGAGTATAGACTCTATTATCTGATGACTTATCTTCAGTGATTTTTAGATATTTTACAACTAGACGTAACAGGTTAGGAGGTATTAGACCCAAAATTTTGTCATTCAGAGATGATAAACTGGACGTAACGACAAAGAAGAGTGAGACTGGATACTCGTCGGTTCAGAGGTAATGAACTGGACATAACCGATCGAGAATTATCAAACTCAGAATATTTATTGTTCAGAGGCGATCGACTGGACATGACAACAAAGGAAAGTCCATGAGGGACTGAGGATGAAATTCATATATTGATCGGTTCAGAGGTGATGGACTGGACATAATCGATTGAGACATACTCGAATTCAGAGTTTTACCATTTAGAGGTGAAAAACTGGACATGACTGAACAAAAAAGATGAGACTTGGCTATCTGTCAGTTTAGAGGTGATGAACTAGACATAACCGATTGAGAAGCCACCAAGCTTGAAAATTTATCGTTCAGATGTGATAAACTAGAAGTAATAACAAAGAAAAGGTGAACATAGTTTTAAGGACCCGTCTATTCAGAGGTAATAAATTAGACGTGATAGACTAAGACACGCTAAATTCTAAATCCGCTGCAAGAGTGAATTGAATCTAGGCACCAGTCAGTTCAGAGGTGATGGACTGAATATAACCGATTAAGAGACACCAGGCTCGCAATTCACTGTTCAGAAGTAGTCGTATTAACTTAATAGGAAGAACTCTTAGCCCTGACGGGGAAAGAAGAATAAGGTTATGGACTTGTCTGTTCAGAGGTGCGACTGGACATAATAGTTTGAGTACCATAAAAGGGAAGAGATCTGAGCACCCGTCAGTTCAGAGGTGGTAAATTGGACATAACCGACTAAGAAACATCAAACTTAAAGCCCTGTCGTTAAAAGCTGGCGAACTGAACATAATGGCAGAAGGGTAGTCCCTACCAGATTGGAAGATAAAACATAGCTATCTGTCAGTTTAGAGGTAACATTGAATAACCGATTGAGAGTCTTGCCGTTTAGAGGTGATTAACTGGACGTGACGGCAAAACGAGTTATTGATCGGCAAAAAGCATGCACAAAAATAAGTAAAGGATTGATGGTCAATGTTACTGCTTTTGCGATTCTTCCGTAATAGCGAAGTGGCTATAGGGGTCGTATACACAAGGAGGGAGAGCGATAAAAGCTTTGGTAAGGATTCTTTGTTCAAAGTAAAGAAAAAGTTCTTTGTTTCAAATAAAGAATTGAAAAGAAAGCAATTGTTATTTCAAGAATTTCTTGAATTGGTTTGATGCTTGTAAAAGTGAATTTTCTTAAGGATAAAAATGCATGACTAACCTCCTACTAAGTGCTCCCACTAATCTCTAATTTCTTGAAGATGTAGCATCACAATGGATCATAGGCAAGCATAACATTTATACATAAGAACTATTCACGTTGGAGATCGAATGAAAGTTCTTCCTTTAACTTGGCTTTACAGAGCAAAACTTGAACATTTTTTTATCAAGATCTAATTGAAGGTGAGAATAAGGGAAGAAATAAGTGCACTAATAGTATCGGTAAAGATTAATAGGAATATCTCTAACTTACGAAAATAAGTAAGGTTTATAATCTATAAATCATCAAAAATGGTTAAGCATGAAATATAAGAATGGTAATACTTGTAAGTAAGTTAGAGTTTGAACTCTCGTCTTAAGATGTCATAACTCTTGTTTGCACAAGGCTTTGTTTGACACTATTGACTCATTTGGGTTATCAATCAAGTTGTTAGAGATTAGTGAGTTAGTAGTTAGTAAGCCATGCAATGAAAAAGTTAGCTAGAAATGAGAAAGAAAAACAAAAAGAGAGAAGAAGTAAAGAAAAGAAGTTTTACACTAAGACAAGAAAGTAAAAAAAAGTAAAAAACAAGTGATGGAAAGAAGAAGGAGAAGTATTACTTGTATAAGAATGTCACCTTCAAATACAACTTGTACACACACACACACGCACACTCTCTCTCTCTCTCTCTCTCTCTCTCTCTCTCTCTCTCTCTCTCTAATGGCTAAACTAAGTTAGAAGAAGAAAACACAAACAACTACAACTCCTACAAACAAACTAACATTAAAACCTTAAACTCTGGATATCTCCCAATGCAGAACACTAAGGGGCCTTTTATAGGCATCAGGAGGAAAGGGGCCAGGGGGATAATCCCTGGCCCGAAGTACTGGTGCAACGGCGCCAGTACTGCCGCGGAAACGTTACAAGCTGTACTAGGGTGGCGCGCACAGTGCCGCCTGCTGTGCGCTGTTGCTTCGCCCCCCTGTAGGCTTTACGTCCCGGATCTTGGATTTGAGCACCCAGATTTGAAAGAATCACCCTCCAAAGTCAATGGCTATCTTTGTAGGCTTTTAATCACCAATTAAATGGTAATTTTGGGTCTTCTTCTCCATTCCATATCATGGACCTAGGGACACATAAGAAAACCATTATTAGCAATATTTTAAATAAAATAAATGTGAAGATGTGGTATGAAATATGTAATATTAAGACTAATCAGTTATTCCATTAGGGAATGTGTTTTGATACTTCGTGAGGAATTTAGTGTTTCTTTGGAAGAGTTTTAGAAGAAATTGTCAGAGGTATAATGTTAACTTGACAACCAAAGAGTCCACTAGGGACTGAAAAGACTCCGAGGGGAATCTATTAAAAACTCGTTGGGGAGTTAAAAGGATCCCCACGCTTTAAAGATTTGTTAGAGATGTAATGTTAACATGACAATCAAGCTAGAAAGATAGGATGCAAATTCCTAGTTGAAAATTTCAGAAAAGAATTTTGTCCGAAGTGATTGTGATAAATTCCCTGTCTGAGGACTCATCGAGTGACTTATCAGAGGTTTGATGTTTAACTTGACAAGGGTTAGTTTATTATAAATGTAACAGCAATTTGAGTGGGCCCACCATTCTATGGAGGAGAATGACAGGTGGTGCTGTAAAATCACCTAGAGGGGGGGTGAATAGGTGATGGCTAATCTTATGTTCACTAAATGCGGAATTAAAACTTATTATGATGCAAACTAAAATTCTTAAACTAAACACCACGTATAACACGAGAGTGTAGCCGAATTCCCCGTGAAGGGCTCTGGACTAACTCCTCAAGATTCCTCTAGATAAGAGTTGAGGTGTCGCGTTGGCTCTCTTGGTTGAATACTAGTGTTAGCAAACAATCCCCAAGCACATATCAATTAAGCACAATATGAATATCAAGCATGAAAAGATAAGCACAATAATAGCATGCAAGATATAAACAAGTAAGGGAGAGAGAGAAAGAGCAATCGCAAACTCAAGGGATTTGTTTCGAGGTTCGAGCACCCTTGCTCTATATCCCCGCCTTCACACTTGAAGGATTTCCACTATAAACCGATCCCACCGGATCACTCGGTGTCGCAACACCTACAAGGCGAGTTCACACTTGAACTCCTTGGACTCTCTAGCCCGTACACACTGCAAGCCCACAAGCTCGCCGAGGCCGCACCTCAAATAACAAGTTCGCACCCGAACTCGAAACACCGCGAACACACTTGTCCGCCTCCTCAAAGAGCAAGGAAAGATCTCTTGGTGATCTAAACACTTTGATCACCAATAAACACTCTCATAACAAATCCCTATAGGGTAGATATAGCAATGGATAGCTCAAGTGTTGTGTGAGAAAATAAGGATTGAGATGGTGGAGGAAAACTCTAGAAAATCACTTTTAAATACTCTTGATAAACTCTCCTTTTGATTGGAATTATTTGCTCTCAATTTAGTGGGAAAAACTCTTTTAATGAAGTAGGAAAAACTGGCTCAAAACCCACTAAAAAATCTTAGGGAAAACAGCCCCCAAATGCTCCAATTTATAGAGCTAGAAAAACTAGCCGTTGGGAGCCAGATGGCCTGACGGTAGACCGCCTGGTCGACCGCCAACGGTCATTTTTCTGACCGTTGGGGCAGCGGTCGACCGGCCGGTCGACCGAGGCTCTGGAACAGAGAGCAGACTCTCTGCCGGTCGACCGGCCCGGTCGACCGAGGCTTTTCAGAGAGCAGAAGCTCTCTGGCGGTCGACCGGGTCGGTCGACCGGCCCTCCAGTGCTCAAAGGCGTGCACGTCTATGCACGTCGGTCAACCGACTTCAGACTTCGGTCGACCGGTCGGTCGACCGGCTGAAGCCTGGAAACAGAAGTTCTGGGATTAAAAAGTTGGTCGTTTTGGCTTAAATAAAATTCCATAAAATACTGAAAAATCTACAAAAATAGTTTTACCAATATACTTTGATAAACAAACATGCTTGCACAAAATCAAGGCATGTTACAAATAATTTGGAATATTTTTGTAACTTAAAAATATCGGCTCAAACCAAAAACTGTATTTTCCAAAACTTGATATTTCCAAAACTTGTTTTCCAAATCTCTTCAAAATACAAAAATAAGATATTCTAAACTCATTTGAAGCATAAAGTGTATGGATATGATCCACTACACAAACATGGTGAAATATCTATGTTTTTGACATTAAGCTCTAAATACGGTTTTGGTTAAAACATGTAAACTAGAATACCAAAACCAAACCGGTATTTTTCAAAAAGAAAACTCTTTTGCATTTTTTCTAAAAGAAAATTCTTTTATGAAAAACCTATCTATATCAAGAGTGTGTGTGTATATGGTATACTTGAGCAATCCACCAACTATTATATCCTTTACATTTTAATCTAAAAACAAAATCTTATAAAACAAACCTAGACACAAGTCTTCATCTTCTTGAAGTCTTCACTTGAAGTCTTCTCATCTTCTTGACTTGGTCCAAACTCGATCCAATAGCTCTTTGGATCAAACCGTGCTAGCTCCAAACTTGACTTTAAATCCTTTGTTGAAGCTACACACCTACTAAGATCTTGATCATGAATCTGAGACTAAATAAACACAAGATCATTAGTACTATAACTATATGAGTTGATCATCATCAAAACTAGAGTGATGGGCCTTTGGGCCAACAATCTCCCCCTTTTTGATGATGACAAAACTCATGAAGTTATATATGCATGGATTAAAGTAAAGCTTCAAGGAAGCTCCCCCTTAACTCATGCATCACAATAAACAAATAACTATGCAATGAAGCACATAAACATGTATGCAAATATACGGAGATAAACATGCCAATCAAGCATAAAACTCACAAATTCTTTTCTCCTATTTGCAAAACAAAACATATATGCATAAACATAAATCCTTCTCCCTCTTTATGAATAAAGCAAGGAAAACATGCATGTATACTAAAATACTTCTCCCCCTTTTTGTCAATCATCAACAAAGGGGTTAAAGTAAAACAAAATGTTCTCCCCCTTTTTGTCAAAAACAAAGATCAATAAAAGGGTGACATAAAACAAATCAATAAAGGATATATGCGATATACATTCATGAAGAGGAAGACGCTAAGTTAGCTTCCCTACACATATACATTATAAGAAAGAGGGATGACAAGCCCTAATTCACATAACGCATAATATGTAATGCATAAGAGGAGATGTGAAGCTCCCCCTACACACATGTATCGCATAAAGAAGAGTTGTCAAGCTCCTCAATATAAGATACACTCAACATGAATCTATATGTAGAAGAGATGTTAAACTCTCCTTGCATATAGGCAATACAAATCAAAACATTTTAATATTTCTTATTAAAACAAAATTTTGAATAAATCAAATTTTAAGATATCATATAAACAAAATTTCTAAGATACCATTTGTAGTCAAATTTTAAGATACCAATGTAAATAAACATTACAATTTTTTGAATTTTCTTAGATAGGTAAAACATCTTGATACCAATTGAAATTTATAATAAATTTGAAATAGAAGCATATTGATATTAATTGAAAAACCATGCATAAGCTTATTAAAAAGTCAATTGAGATACCAATTGAAAATAAAGTTTTAAAATTAAGCTTAGCATAAACTAATTTTGTGCTTTAAATATGTAAACCATTCGTAAAGCAAGCACATGAAAATCATATATATGTATGAAAAGAGAATACCAATAGCAATATTATGGAAATTATGAAGTATACATATGTAGGAAACAAAATATGAGTATATACAAAAATATCAAATTGAGATACCAATTGAAAATAACAATGTAAATCATGTATATAACTCATAACCTACCACCCTTTATATGCTCAAGATAAAAGATATTCAATAGGGTTTGCAAGGCATACACGCCCATCCATCCTCCCATGAAGGGTAGGGTTTTCAAAAATAGATTTAAAAATATTTTAGCATTGAAAATCACTACCAAATAAAGAACAATAACTAGTTAAAATAATTTTTGAAAAACTAGTTAAAGATCCTTCAAAACATGAAATAAAAACACATGTTTTTCATGAGTCATACCAAATACACAAGAAATGACACTCAAAGACTATAAAGCTCATAAAGATGTTCATGAAATAAAGTCATGACAAAACAAATGAAGTGTGAGTGTACAAGAATCATGTAAATAGCATTTTCATGAAAATAATCAATAGGGCTCAAAGCAAACATGAACCTCATTTTATCAAACAAATCAAGAAAATTCATTTTCATTTTAAAACAAACTTCTAGGTATATGTATGATTTATCCAAAACTAACAATATGCATACATATCCCAAACATAAAAAGAGTCCATAATGTAAATTGCATGAAGGTAAATGACTCATGGGTATACATGTATATTTATTAGATTTGAATACAAAATACATATACATAAAGTAAAACATGAAAATAGGCAAAACAAGTATAAATGAGAGAATCATCAAAACTAGCCTATACATGTGCATATAATGAGTACAAATGAACAATGAAGTGCAAACATATATAAATCAATTTGTTGCTCACTATTTGTACATGTATAAATACAAGTTTTGATAAAAACTACATTTAAACAAGTATTTACCACAAGAAGCACAAAACAACTAAAACATGAACATGCTAAAAATGTCACATATGAAAAAGGGCATGTAAATAAATTAGGAGTTTTAGAGATAATTACCAAACCAAGGAACTATGCTCCAAATCTCCAAACATGGTGGTTGTCCCACCAAACCTCCTTGATAGCGATGCATCAAATGTGTGTCCATCATGTCCATACTGAAAGCACCTAGAGGGGGATGAATAGGTGTAAGTGCTAATCTAAAAACTAAGTGCTCTAAATGTGGAAGCTTAAAACAATATTGCAAACACACTTAGTACAATCAACAAGTGTAGCCGAATTCCCTGTGAAGGGCTCTGGACTAACTCCTCTTGATTCCCCTAGATATGGGTTGAGGTGCTATGTGAAGCTCTTGTTGATTAAGTACAAGTGAGGCACACACAAGCAAGCCAAGCATATAATGGATATACAACAATATGAAAGATGCAAGGCAACACAAGCAATATGATATGAATGATATGGCAATAAGAATGATGCTTTGCACAAATGTAAAGAGAGAGAGTTAGAGATAATGGATCAAACGCAAAAGCCAAGATATGTTTCGAGGTTCAAGCACCTTGCTCTACATCCCCGCCTACACTACCGTGTAGGATTTCCAATCCACTATCTCTCACCGAGAGAACCTCTACCAAAGAGGATTTGTTACAACACTAGGAGTACCAAACTCCTCTCTCAAACAACCACCTCACAACCGAGGGGTAAGCCAACAACCAACACCTCTACCGAAGAGGTTTACAACCAAACTCCACCTCTCACTAGAGGGAGCAAACCAATCACCCGATCAACCTCTACCAAAGAGGGATACAAGAAGAACAAGGGTGTACAACTTAGAGGCTTAGCAACCTCAAACAATTCTCTCTTTTTTTCTTTTCCACAAAACAAGATCCTAAATAGATTAGGATAGAAGATATGGCTCAAGTGTGGAATCAAGGTGTTTTTGAAAACAAGCAACAAAGAAAAACTACTTGGGAAATCTCTTGTAGATGATAGAAAATGAAAACCAATACAATATCCCAAAACCTAGTTTTCTTTGATTTTCCAAAAACCCAAAACAATAAAGATGAAATCTTTTTGGTACTAAAACACTTTTAAAAACTTGTTTAAAACACTTAAAAGGTCTGGAAATTTTGCTCTCAAAATCTTAGAGAAAACAGCCCAAGAGTTGGGGTATTTATAACCCCCAAACAAAACTAGCCGTTAGGCTGATGTGGCAGCCTGACAGGCTTGGCGGTCGACCTCCCGGTCGACTGCCAACGGTCAAAAATATGACCGTTGGGCAAACCCTGTCGACCGCCCGGTCGACCCAAACAAACAGAGAGCACTGCTCTCAGACTCGGTCGACCGCCCGTCAACCGTCCCTGTGGCTGCCAAACGTGCACAGGCTTGTGCACGTCGGTCGACCCCAAGAGTCGACCGGCCTCTGGTGCGGTCGACCCGTGCGGTCGGCCGACCTGGCCTGTCAGCCACTGTTCTGGGACAGAAACACATGTAAAATATTTTTCTAAAAATCTTTTAAGTCTTGTAAAAATACCCAAAAATAGTTTTATCATTTTGCATTAATATATAAACATGTGGTAAAAGATTTAGCTCAAATATCAATCAATATGAACTATTTTTATTTCTCAACATTTTCACCAAAAACCAAAACATGTATTTTATCAAACTTGATTTTTCCAAAATATGAATAGGATAGTCAAAATAAGTTTGTCTAGCAAGTTAAGCATGCATGTATAGAATGAAACAACTATACATATATCAATTAAACTTGTTTTGATCAACTATTCATGAAAACCAAAAACCAAACATAAAACGTGTGTGTTTGTGCACTTGAGCATATCAACTATACTAAGCTTTACAAATGGATCTAAACACAGTAAACTATGGATACCTAAGTCTTCTTGACGATCTTCATCTTCAAGGCGACTCGGTCCACAAACTCCGTGATCCATGAGCTAGGCAAGGTATGATCTTGATGCTTTGGCCCTGGATTCACCATGAAAAGCTTCTAAACTCCTTTGTTGAAGCTAATCACCAACTAATATCTTGATAAATGATCTGGAACTAAAATCACAAGATTATTAGTAAACATAACTACATGAGTTAATCATCATCAAAACTAGAGTGGAAGGCCTTTTGGGCCAACAATGTCCCCCTTTTTGATGATGACAAAAACTCATGGAGTTATATATGCATGGATTAAAGTTAAGCTTCAAAGAAGCTCCCCCTTAACTCATGCATAAAACAAATAAACGTAAATATGCATGAATGACAATGCATAAACAAGATACTCTAGATACAAAATGAAATATTCAAAACAAAGCATGCTCTAGATACCAATTAACATTAAATTAACATTAAACTTAATATATGCAAAAACATAAGTATGCAAGTATGCATATAAAACTAGTGCATATTAACTCAAATTCTTCTCCCCCTTTTTGTCAATCATCAACAAAGGGGTAAAAACACAAAAACAAATTTTTCTTCCCCTTTTTGTAAAAAACGAAAAGATCAAGAAGGGGTTCAATACATTCATGAAGAGGAAGACGCTAAGTTAGCTTCCCTACACATATACATTACATGAAGGAGGGATGAAAAGCCCTAATTCACATAACGTATAATATGTAATGCATAAGAGGAGATGTGAAGCTCCCCCTACACACGTGCACCACATAAAGAAGAGTTGTCAAGCTCTTCAATATACAATACACTCAACATGAATCTATATGTAGAAGAGATGTTAAGCTCTCCTTACATATAGGAAATACAAATCAAAACATTTTTAATTTTTTATTTATTTTTTTTTAAATGAAAGCATTAGAGGTTTTGTAAAACAAATAAAATCTTCTTCCCCTTTTTGTCTAAAGCAAAATACAAAGTCAATAAGGGGTGTGTTCAAACAACTATGATACCAATTAAAATATGACAATGAAGTGCATATTGATACCAATTGAAAAATGAACATAAAAACAAAATCTTGATACCATATGTAAATATTTTTTATTTTGAGCATATGATACCAATTTAAATTGTTTATCAAAAACAAATAATATCAAATTGAAAACTATTATTTTCTATCATAAAGCAAGGGAGTAGAATACTAAATACCAATTGAAAGATAAAATACGAGATTTTCTCTCCCTTTATGAAATACCAATAAACACTATGCATATGCTTGAAATAAGATACCAATTGAAAAATAAATCAATTGAAATAAAAATAAAGTTCAAGCTCTAGCAAAAACAAGATTTGTGCTCAAGATATAGAAATATAGTAGCACAAATAAAACATGTGTATGTGTATGAAATAGAATGAGTACCAATCACCAATAGATGATACCAATTGAAAGCATACATACACAATAAACATATGAGTATACAAAAGATCAAAATGATCCCAATTGAAAGAGTTCAATGATACCAATTGACATAATAATAAAAGCATGGTATAACTCATATCAAAATGAAGAATACGAGCTAGTTAAAATGGAAATTTTTGTTAACTAGTACGAAATCCTTCAAGTAAGGAATAAACTAAAAATAATTTTCATAAAACACATGTAAATCACACAGTACTTAAAAACACTCAATATACAATAAAGTCTATACATGCTCATGAAAACATACTCATGAGAAATATTTTAAAAGATGATGAGTGTACAAGTAATGTGTGACATGGCATTATGAAATTTCCAATTAAGCTCAAATATTCCTTAAACAAGAAAACATGAAAATCATCAAAACTATTTAATCTTCAAGGAATATGTATGTCTTCTACAAACTAAAGCATACATACATATCCAAAACACAACGAGTCCACAAAATATATGCCTTAAGGCACGTGGCTCAAAAAGGATAAACATGTATATCTAATAGTTTGGACAAGATAGACATATACATGAAGTTAAACAATTAAACACTAAATCAAGAAAAACTAAATCTTCACCAAAACAAAATTTCATTTCAAGGTATATGTATGAATTGTCAACACAATAAGTATACATACATATCCCTAAACACAATTGAGTTCATATATATAAATTTGCATGAAAGACAAATGACTCAAAGGGTATACATGTATATCTTAAAGTTTGGCAATACAAACATATACATGAAGTGAAACACACAATCATAAAACAAATCCAAAAATAGGAATACAAGTTTAAAATGTATGGATCATCAAAACTAGACTATACTAGCACATCTAATGGGTTCAAATAAACAATCAAGCCCAACATATATAGATTTATTTGTGGCCCACTATATGCACAAGTATAAATCCTAGTCTTAATGAAACACTAACATCTAAACATATATTCAAACATGAAGCATCAAAACACAATATAAAAATCATCATGATAAAACTAAAACATGATTACTATGTAAATTCACATGTATTAGATTCATGATGTACATTATAGCTTAAACAAAGGTGAGAACACTAAGTATGGGTTCACATAAGCATGTGTGTCTTAAATACTATACATGTATGTCAAGGATCTAATAAACATGGTATTTACATACTAATCCATAGACATCAAAAACATGCTATAAACAATGAAATGGAAAGCATGTAAACAAAAAATAGGAGTTAGGAATCGTTACCAAAAACCTAGAAGGCAACTCTCCTTGTCTCCAAAACATGGTGGTTCTCTCCACCAAACTTTCCTTGAAAGTGATGCATCCAATTGATTTCCTTTAAGTACGGAACGCATCCACTCCAAGGTACGGCTACTCTCACGTCATGTGAGAGCCCAACACCTACATCAAATAAAGGAGGGGTGGTCTTTGGTACCCATACTCTTTTGGGTCCATGGGGGTTAGTTCTTTCTCTAACCCAAACAAATTTCTTTGCTAAATTTGAGACATTTAATCTATCAAAGCAAAATTTAGCAAGGTGGCCCTTACGTCCACAATGTGTACAAGTGTACACATGAGCATACATATGGTGATGGGTGTGTCCGTGAGGAGCATGTGTATGCCGTGGAGGGTGTGCATGAAAAGATAGAACTTGTTTCTTTCGATCCAAGGATTCCAAGCGTGTGTGGTTCATGGCACATTGGTGAAAGCACACCTAGAGGGGGGTGAATAGGTGTAAGTGCTAATCTAATGAACTAAGTGCGCTAAATGCGGAAGCTTAAAACAATTTTGCAATCACACTTAATACAACCAACAAGTGTAGCCGAATTCCCCGTGAAGGGCTCTGGACTAACTCCTCTTGATTCCCCTAGATATGGGTTGAGGTGCTATGTGAAGCTCTTGTTGATTAAGTATAAGTGAGGCACACACAAACAACCAAGCATATAAGATGATATATCACTATGAATATATGCAAGGCACAAATGCAAGTATGAATGATATGGCAATATGAATGAAATGATGCTTTACACAATATAAAGAGAGAGAGGGTTAGAGAGACAATGGATCAATGCAAAGGCCAAGATATGTTTCGAGGTTCGAGCCCCTAGCTCTACATCCCCGCCTACACCACCGTGTAGGATTTCCAATCCACTATCTCCCACCGAGGGAACCTCTAATGTTACAACAATGGAGTACCGAACTCCTCTCTCAAACAACCACCTCACAACCGAGGGGTAGGCCCGTAGCCAATACAACAACCAACACCTCTACCGAAGAGGGTTTACAAACCAACTCCACCTCTCACTAGAGGGAGCAAACCAATCACCCGATCAACCTCTACCAAAGAGGGATACAACAAAAGTAAGGGTGTACAACTTTGGAGGCTTAACCTCAAACACTTCTCTTTTCTCTCTTTTCCACAAAATAAGATCCTAAATAGATTAGGATAGAAGATAGCTCAAGTGTGGAAACAATGTGTTTTTTGGAAACAAGCAACAAAGAAAAACTACTTGAGAAATCTCTTGTAGATGATAGAAAATGAAAATCAAGACACTATCCCAAAAACCTAATTTTCTATAATTTTTCAAAACCCTTGAAAAACAATAAAGATGAAAACTTTTAAGCTTAAAAACTCTTTTAAAACTTCTTTTAAACTCAGGAGAAACTGGGATTTTTCTCTTGTAAAAAACTTGGCCAAAATCCCAAGAATTGGGGTTTATATAGGCCCATCAGAAAACTAGCCGTTAGGCTGATGTGGCAGCCTGACAGGCTAACGGTCAGCCGGCCCGGCCGACCGCCAACGGTCAGAAATGTGACCGTTGGGGCAACCCGGTCGACCGGCACGGTCGACCCAAACAAACAGAGAGCAGAGCTCTCAGACCCGGTCGACCCGTACGGTCGACCGAGTTTGTGTCTGCCAGACGTGCACAAGTCTGTCCATGTCGGTCGACCCCATGGGTCGACTGGCCCTTGGTGCGGTCGACCCATACGGTCGACCGACCTGGCCTGTCAGCACAAACCTGGGTCAGAATCTGGGTTAAAACATATTTTGAAAAATCTTTTTATCTTTTCTAAAAATCACCAAAAATAGTTTTAACACTTTATATTGAACCATAAACAAGTGATAAAAATTTCAAGACATATATCAATCATATCAATTCATTTTTGAGTCTTGCAAATTTTATCAAAACCAACACTAGTATTTTTATCAAACTTGATTTTTCCAAACATGAATAGGATAGTCAAAATAAGTTTGTCTAGCAACTTTAAAGGATGTATGTATATCTAGAACATATCTAATATACATAAGAATAAAGTAAACTTGTTTTGATCAACTATTCATGAAAACCAAAAACCAAACATAAAACGTGTGTGTTTGTGCACTTGAGCATATCAACTGTACTAAGCTTTACAAATGGATCTAAACACACTAAACTAAATTAGGATACCTAAGTTTTCTTGATGATCTTCATCTTCAAGTTGACTTGCTCCAAAACTCCATCCATGGGCTAGGCAATGTGTGATCTTGAAGCTTGAGCCCTGGAATCACCATGAAAAGCTTCTAAACACCTTTGTTGAAGCTAATCACCAACTAATATCTTGTTAAATGATCTGAGACTAGAAACACAAGATTATTAGTAAACATAACTACATGAGTTAATCATCATCAAAACTAGGGTGAAAGGCCTTTGGGCCAACAATCTCCCCCTTTTTGATGATGACAAAACTCATGGAGTTATATATGCATGGATTAAAGTTAAGCTTCAAAGAAGCTCCCCCTTAACTCATGCATAAAACAAATAAACATAAATATGCATGAATGACAATGCACAAACAAGATGGTCTAGATACCAAATGAAATATTCAAAACAAAACATGTTCTAGAGACCAATTAACATTAAACTATATTAAACTTAATATATGCAAAAACATAAATATGCATATATCAAACTCAAAAACTCAAAATCTTTCTCCCCCTTTTTGTCAATCATCAACAAAGGGGTAAACAATCAAAACAATAAAATGAGGGGTAAAAATCTTTCTCCCCCTTTTTGTCAATCAAAATAATAAAAATAATGCTCTCCCCCTTTTTGTCTAAAACAAAAACAAAGTCAATAAGGGGTGACAATCAATTAGGATATCAATTAAAAAATGTCAATGAAGCAACTTGATACCAATTGAAAATAAATAAGGATCAATAAATGTTATATGCTATATACATTCATAAAGAGGAAGACGCTAAGTTAGCTTCCCTACACATATGTATTACATGAAAGAGGGATGTTAAGCCTTAATTCACATAACACACATTATGTAATGCATAAGAGGAGATGTGAAGCTCCCCCTACACACGTGTACCGCATAAAGAAGAGATGTTAAGCTCTTCAATACAAGATACATTCAACATGAATCTATATGTAGAAGAGATGTTGAGCTCTCCTTGCATATAGTCAATACAAATTAAAACTTTTGTATTTTTCTTTAAACAAAATTTTTAGATACCAATTTAAAAACACAAGACATCTTGATATCAAAAATTAGTATTTTTCTTTATCATAAAGTAAGGGAGTGGAAATACAAATACCAATTGAAATATGAAAAACGGATTTTCTCCCCCTTTATGAAATACCAACAAAACTATGCATAGGCTTGAAATAAGATACCAATTGAAAATTAAATCAATTGAAATAAAGTTGAAGCTCAAGCTCTAGCATAAACAAAATTTGTGCTTAAGATATAGAGATATAATATCACAAATAAAACATATATATGTGTATGAAATAGAATGAGTACCAATCTCCAATAGATGATACCAATGAAAACATACATACACAAACACATATGAGTATACAAAAGAATCAAATTGATACCAATAGAAAGAGTTCAATGATACCAATTGACATAACAATAAAAGCATGGTATAACTCATATCAAAATGAAGAATACAAACTAGTTAAAATGAAAATTTTTGTTAACTAGTACAAAATCCTTCAAGTAAGGAATAACACAAAATAGTTTTCATAAAACACATGTAAATCACATAGTACTTAAAAACACTCAATATTCAATAAAGTCCATACATGCTCAAGAAAACATACTCATGAGAAATATTTAAAAAAATGGTGAGTGTACAAGTAATGTGTGACATAGCATTATGAAATCTCCAATTAAGCTCAATTATTCCTTAAACATGAAAACATAAAAATCATCTAAACTATTTAATCTTCAAGGCATATGTATGTCTAATACAAACTAAAGTATACATACATATCCAAAACACAACGAGTCCACCAAATATATGCATTAAGGCACGTGGCTCAAAAAGGATAAACATGTATATCTAATAGTTTGGACAAGATAGACATATACATGAAGTTAAATAAATAAACACGAAATCAAGAAAACTAAATCTTCACCAAACAAATTTCATTTCAAGGTATATGTATGAATTGTCAACACAATAAGTATACATACATAGCCCTAAACACAATTGAGTCCATATATAGATTTGCATGAAAGGCAAATGACTCAAGGGGTATACATGTATATCTTAAAGTTTGGCAATACAAACATATACATGAAGTGAAAACTCATAAAACAAATCTAAAAATGGAATACGAGTTTTAAATGTATGAATCATCAAAACTAGACTATACTAGCACATCTAATGGGTTCAAATAAGCAATCAAGCCTAAACATATATAGATTTATTTGTGGCCCACTATATGTACAAGTATAAGTCCTAGTCTTAATGAAAACTAACATCTAAACAAGTAATCTTAACATGAAGCATCAAAAAAAAACAAATATAAAATCATCATGATAAAACTAAAACATGATTACTATGTAAATTCACATGTATAAGATTCATGATGTACATTATAGTTTAAAACAAAAGTGAGAACACTAAGTATGGGTTCATATAAGCATGTGTGTCTCAAATACTATACATGTATGTCAAGGATCTAATAAACATGGTATGTACATACTAATTCATAGACATCAAAAACATGCTATGAAAGATAAACATGGAAAGCATGTAAACATAAGGAGTTAGAGATTCGATACCAAAACCAATGAGGGCACCGCTCTAGTTCTCCAAACCAAGGTGGTCCTCCCGCCAAATCTTCCCTTGAAAGGGATGCATCCAAATGATTTCCTTTTAGGTCCGGAATGCATCCACTCCAAGGTACGGCTACTCTCACGTCATGTGAGAGCCCACACCTACATCAAAATAATAGGAGGGGTCGTCTTTGGTACCCATATCTTATTGGGTCCATGGGGTTAGTCCCTTCTCTAACCCAAACAAATTTATTTGCTAAATTAGAAGTATGTATTCTATCAAAGCAAAATTTAGCAAGGTGGCCCTTACGTCCACAATGTGTACAAGTGTACACATGAGCATACATGTGAGGAGTGTGTCCGTGAGGAGCATGTGTATGCCGTGGAGGGTGTGCATGCATAAAGAATGGAACTTATTTCTTTCGAACTAAGGTTTCCAAACGTGAGTGGTTCATGGCACATTGGCTCATAGTGGAGCCCAAACAATCAATCTTCTTCTTAAGCATGGATATATCATTATCAATTAAAAAAGAAGTGGAGCATGCAATAGGTGATGTGTGAGGTACTACCCTAGCATGGCAAACATGTGCATCAATTTTATTTTTCAAAACAATATTCTTATCTAAACAAACATTCAACTCATTTGAAATAGAAATAATTTTATTTTTCAAAGCAACATTCTCCTTTAAAACAAAATCAACTTTTGAAGACAAAATTTCATTTTTCTTCAAAAGAACATGACAATCATTTTTATTTTTCAAAAACTCATTTTCTTTAAGTGAAAGATCAAGTTGAGATTTTAATGAATTCCTCTCATTAGCAATCTCCCCTTTCTCTTGCAAAACAATATCAAGTCTAGCAATCAAATTTTTATTTTCATTGTTAATGCCTAGACTCTTCTTTTTCAAAACATCATATTTTTCAATAAGTTTTTCACACACAATAGAAAGTTCTTCATTTAAAGCATGGGGATCAACAAAATCATTTGAAGAACTAGCACAATCATCTCTATCTAGTTGAGACTCAGAATGTACCTCAAGGGAGTCATTCCCTTGGACCATTAAGCATTGAGAGTCAAATTCTCCACTAGACTCCTCCGGTTGATTTGGCACTTGAAGCTTGGAGGTGGTGGTTGTTGTCAACATGTTTCACACTGCAAATGCGGAATCAAAGTTAGAAGCAAGTAAAAGATATTCTTTAGGCAAAGTGCTTCTAATGGCCTTAAGGGCTTGTGCATTGGCACCTACATGCTTGCTATCACTAAGGAAGGATTTCTTGGTAATGACAAGGTAAACTTTATGTCCTAGGGTTTGTAAATAAACAGTCATTCTAATCTTCCAAACAATGATGTTGGAAGGGTCAAACATAGGTGGGGTCATGAAGTCCATGGTAAACTATATGTGTTCAAGCAAACAAATGCAAACAATAGATTAGCAATCAAATGGACCTCACTCCTAGGATGTTAAGCCTAATATCAGGAGCACTAGCTCTGATACCAATTGAAAGCACACCTAGAGGGGGGGTGAATAGGTGTAAGTGCTAATCTAATGAACTAAGTGCGCTAAATGCGGAAGCTTAAAATAATTTTGCAATCACACTTAATACAACCAACAAGTGTAGCCGAATTCCCCGTGAAGGGCTCTGGACTAACTCCTCTTGATTCCCCTAGATATGAGTTGAGGTGCTATGTGAAGCTCTTGTTGATTAAGTATAAGTGAGGCACACACAAACAACCAAGCATATAAGATGATATATCACTATAAATATATGCAAGGCACAAATGCAAGTATGAATGATATGGCAATATGAATGAAATGATGCTTTGCACAATATAAAGAGAGAGAGGGTTAGAGAGACAATGGATCAATCGCAAAGGCCAAGATATGTTTCGAGGTTCGAGTCCCTAGCTCTACATCCCCGCCTACACCACCGTGTAGGATTTCCAATCCACTATCTCCCACCGAGGGAACCTCTACCAAAGAGGATTTGTTATAATAATGGAGTACCGAACTCCTCTCTCAAACAACCACCTCACAACCGAGGGGTAAGCCCGTAGTCAATATAACAACCAACACCTCTACCGAAGAGGGTTTACAAACCAACTCCACCTCTCACTAGAGGGAGCAAACCAATCACCCGATCAACCTCTACCAAAGAGGGATACAACAAAAGCAAGGGTGTACAACTTTGGAGGCTTAACCTCAAACACTTCTCTTTTCTCTCTTTTCCACAAAACAAGATCCTAAATAGATTAGGATAGAAGATAGCTCAAGTGTGGAAATAAGGTATTTTTTGGAAACAAGCAACAAAGAAAAACTACTTGGGAAATCTCTTGTAGATGATAGAAAATGAAAATCAAGACACTATCCCAAAAACCTAGTTTTCTTTGATTTTCCAAAACCCTTGAAAATAATAAAGATGAAAACTTTTAAGCTTAAAAACTCTTTTAAAACTTCTTTTAAACTCAGGAGAAACTGGATTTTTCTCTTGTAAAAATCTTGGCCAAAATCCCAAAGAATTGGGGTTTATATAGGCCCATCAGAAAACTAGCTGTTAGGCTGATGTGGCAGCCTGACAGGCTAACGGTCGGCTGGCCCGGCCGACCGCCAACGGTCAGAAATGTGACTTTTGGGGCAACCCGGTCGACCGACACGGTCGACCCAAACAAACAGAGAGCAGAGCTCTCAGACCCGGTCGACCCGTACGGTCGACCGAGTTTGTGTCTGCCAGACGTGCACAAGTCTGTGCACGTCGGTCGACCCCATGGGTCGACCGGCCCTTGGTGCGGTCGACCCATACGGTCGACCGACCTGGCCTGTCAGCACAAACCTGGGTCAGAATCTGGGTTAAAACATATTTTGAAAAATCTTTTTATCTTTTCTAAAAATCACAAAAAATAGTTTTAACACTTTATATAGAACCATAAATAAGTAATAAAATTTCAAGACATATATCAATCATATCAATTCATTTTTGAGTCTTGCAAATTTTATCAAAACCAACACTAGTATTTTTATCAAACTTGATTTTTCCAAAACATGAATAGGATAGTCAAAATAAGTTTGTCTAGCAACTTTAAAGGATGTATGTATATCTAGAACATATCTAATATACATAAGAATAAAGTAACTTATTTTGATCAACTATTCATGAAAACCAAAAACCAAACATAAAACGTGCGTGTTTGTGCACTTGAGCATATCAACTGTACTAAGCTTTACAAATAGATCTAAACACACTAAACTAAATTAGGATACCTAAGTCTTCTTGATGATCTTCATCTTCAAGTTGATTTGCTCCAAAACTCCATCCATGGGCTAGGCAATGTGTGATCTTGAAGCTTGAGCCCTGGAATCACCATGAAAAGCTTCTAAACACCTTTGTTGAAGCTAATCACCAACTAATATCTTATTAAATGATCTGAGACTAGAAACATAAGATTATTAGTAAACATAATTACATGAGTTAATCATCATCAAAACTAGGGTGGAAGGCCTTTGGGCCAACAATTGGCTCATAGTGGAGCCCAAACAATCTACTCTCTTCTTTAACATACAAATGTCATCATTAATCTTAGAAGAAGTGGTACATGCATTAGGTAGACTAGATGAAGAAGCTACACTAGCATGACAAACATGTGCATCCATCTTATTTTGCAAAATAATATTTTTCTTTAAACATACATATAAATCATTTGAAATAGAAATAATTTTGTTTTTCAAAGCAACATTCTCTTTTAAAACAAAATCAATTTTTGAAGAGAAGTTTTCATTTTTCTTCAAAATATTTTCACAATCATTATTGTTTTTCAAAAACTCATTTTTTTTAAGTGCAAGATCAAGTTGAGATCTCAATGAATCCCTTTCATTATAGACCTTAACCTTCTCTTGCAAAACACAATCAAGTCCAGAATTCAAACATTCATTTTCTTTTTTAATTTCTAGATTTTTCTTTTTCAAAAACTTATATTTTTCTATTAACTTTTCACAAACAATTGATAGTTCTTCATTCAAAGCATGGGGATCAATATTCTCATTACATGAAGAACTAGTACTATCATCACAATCTAAGTGGGGTTCCGAATGTACCTCAAGGGAGTCATTCCCTTGGACCATTAAGCATTGAGAATCGGATTCTCCACTAGACTCCTCCGGTTGATTTGACAATTGAAGCTTAGAGGTGGTGGTTGTTGTCAACTTGTTCCACACTACAAAAGCGGAATCAAGATTAGAAGCAAGTAAAAGATATTCTTTATTTAATGTGCTTCTAATGGCCTCAAGGGTTTGTGCATTGGCCCCTATATGATTGCTATTACCAAGATAGCATTTCTTGGTAGCGGCAAGATATACATGCAAGCCTAGGATTTGTAAATAGATGGACATCTTAGTCTTCCAAACAAGAATGTTGGAAGGGTCATACATAGGTGGGGTCATGAAGTCCATGGTAAACTATATGAGTGTGCAAACAAGCAAATGCAAATAATAGATTAGCAAGAAAATGGATCTCACTCCTAGGATGTTAAGCCTAAGTATCAGGAGCACTAGCTCTGATACCAATTGAAAGCACCTAGAGGGGGGTGAATAGATGTAAGTGCTAATCTAGAAACTAAGTGCTCTAAATGCGGAAGCTTAAAACAATATTGCAAACACACTTAGTACAATTAACAAGTGTAGCCGAATTCCCCGTGAAGAGCTCTGGACTAACTCCTCTTGATTCCCCTAGATATGGGTTGAGGTGCTATGTGAAGCTCTTGTTGATTAAGTACAAGTGAGGCACACACAAGCAAGCCAAGCATATAATGGATATACAACAATATGAAAGATGCAAGGCAACACAAGCAATATGATATGAATGATATGGCAATAAGAATGATGTTTTGCACAAATGTAAAGAGAGAGAGAATTAGAGATAATGGATCAAACGCAAAGGCCAAGATATGTTTCGAGGTTCGAGCACCTTGCTCTACATCCCCGCCTACACCACCGTGTAGGATTTCCAATCCACTATCTCCCACCGAGGGAACCTCTACCAAAGAGGATTTGTTACAACACTAGGAGTACCAAACTCCTCTCTCAAACAACCACCTCACAACCGAGGGGTAAGCCAACAACCAACACCTCTACCGAAGAGGTTTACAACCAAACTCCACCTCTCACTAGAGGGAGCAAACCAATCACCCGATCAACCTCTACCAAAGAGGGATACAAGAAGAACAAGGGTGTACAACTTAGAGGCTTAGCAACCTCAAACAATTCTCTCTTTTTCTCTTTTCCATAAAACAAGATCCTAAATAGATTAGGATAGAAGATATGGCCCAAGTGTGGAATCAAGGTGTTTTTGGAAACAAGCAACAAAGAAAAACTACTTGGGAAATCTCTTGTAGATGATAGAAAATGAAAACCAATACAATATCCCAAAAACCTAGTTTTCTTTGATTTTCCAAAAACCCAAAACAATAAAGATGAAATCTTTTTGGCACTAAAACACTTTTGAAAACTTGTTTAAAACACTTAAAAGGTCTGGAAATTTTGCTCTCAAAATCTTAGAGAAAACAGCCCAAGAGTTGGGGTATTTATATCCCCCAAACAAAACTAGCCGTTAGGCTGATGTGGCAGCAGCCTGACAGGCTTGGCAGTCGACCGCCCGGTCGACCGCCAACGGTCAAAAATATGACCGTTGGGCAAACCCGGTCGACCGCCCGGTCGACCCAAACAAACAGAGAGCACTGCTCTCAGACTCGGTCGACCGCCCGGTCGACCGTCCCTGTGGCTGCCAAACGTGCACAGGCTTGTGCACGTCGGTCGAGGGTCGACCGGCCTCTGGTGCGGTCGACCCGTGCGGTCGGCCGACCTGGCCTATCAGCCACTGTTCTGGGACAGAAACACATGTAAAATATTTTTCTAAAAATCTTTTAAGTCTTGTAAAAATACCCAAAAATAGTTTTATCATTTTGCATTGATATATAAACATGTGGTAAAAGATTTAGCTCAAATATCAATCAATATGAACTATTTTGTTTCTCAACATTTTCACCAAAAATCAAAACATGTATTTTTATCAAACTTGATTTTTCCAAAACATGAATAGGATAGTCAAAATAAGTTTGTCTAGCAAGTTATGCATGCATGTATAGAATGAAACAACTATACATATATCAATTAAACTTGTTTTGATCAACTATTCATGAAAACCAAAACTAAACATAAAACGTGTGTGTTTGTGCACTTGAGCATATCAACTATACTAAGCTTTACAAATGGATCTAAACACACTAAACTATGGATACCTAAGTCTTCTTGACGATCTTCATCTTCAAGGCGACTCGGTCCACAAACTCCGTGATCCATGAGCTAGGCAAGGTATGATCTTGATGCTTTGGCCTGGATTCACCATGAAAAGCTTCTAAACTCCTTTGTTGAAGCTAATCACCAACTAATATCTTGATAAATGATCTGGAACTAAAATCACAAGATTATTAGTAAACATAACTACATGAGTTAATCATCATCAAAACTAGAGTGGAAGGCCTTTTGGGCCAACACATACATCCACCATCAAGGCACCATCCCTCTCACGTTTTGTGAGAGCCCGCACCTACATCAAATACACAAGGTGGGGATTTTGGTACCCATTTTATTTGGGTCCTTGGGGGTTAGCTTTGTAAACATTTTTCTTATTAGAAAAATTTAAGGCATTTATTTTATCATAACAAAATTTTGCTAAATGGTCTTTGCGGCCACAATGTGTACATTTGTACACCTTAGGATGCATATGAGTGTGAGTGAGGTCATGGCGTGCAAAGTGTGCATATGCATGAGGGTGATGTGCATGAATATGTGGAGCTTGTTTTTTTGAAAACAAAGACTCCAATCTCTTATGATTAAATGCATAATGGCCCAATGTTGAGCTCAAACAATTTATTTTATTTTTCAAAATTTTCATCTCATTAGTAGTGGCATGTAAAGCATGATGAGAAATAGAATCATTTTTCTTGTTCTTTTTAGAAACATTAACTTTTTCTTTTTCAACCATTTTTCTTTTCAAAGAAGTGTTTTCATGTAAAGCAACTTCCTTTTGTTTTTCCACCAAAACAATTTTATTTTTCAAAGTAGTGTTTCCTTCACAAAGATCATTTAATTTGGACATCAAGGAAACATTTTCATTTTTCAAAATTTCATTCTCTTTTTCAATGCATGCAACTTTATTTTTAAAAGAATCATTTTCTTTTAACATGCAATCAAAATCCTTTTTCATTTTCTTATTTTCCTTTTTAATCATGTCATATTTCTCTAAAAGTTGTTGACAAAAACAAGTAAGCTCATCATATGACATGTCATCTTCTTCTACCTCAGATTCGGTAGTTACCTCAAGGGGGGTATCCCCTTGGACCATGTAGCACACGTTGGAGGTGTTGCTTCCAACATCCGAGTCGCTCCCCGCATAATATTGATCTTTTTCGCCAAGGGAGGTGATGATGTTCCATGCTACAAAAGCCGAATCAATGTTAGATACCCTAGATAAAAATTCATCATTTAGGGCACCCTTTTAAAGCATGTAGGGCTTTTGCATTAGCCTCAAAATTCTTGCTATCATTAACATATGAATCTTTAATTGTAGCAAGATAAACATGAATTCCTAAGCCTTTGAGGAACAAAGACATCTTAACCTTCCAAGTTTGGATGTTAAGAATGTCAAAGGTGGGTAGTGATATGAAGTCCATGGTGTGTGTACACATATTGTGATTAGCCTAAATGAGGATCTTTAACTCTAGGTTGTAAGACCCAAATTCAGAGCACTTGACTCTGATACCAATTGTAAAATCACCTAGAGGGGGTGAATAGGTGATGGCTAATCTTATGTTCATTAAATGCGGAATTAAAACTTATTATGATGCAAACTAAAATTCTTAAACTAAACACCATGTATAACACAAGAGTGTAGCCGAATTTCCCGTGAAGGGTTCTGGACTAACTCCTCAAGATTCCTCTAGATAAGAGTAGAGGTGCCGCGTTGGCTCTCTTGGTTGAATACTAGTGTTAGCAAACAATCCCCAAGCATATATCAATTAAGCACAATATGAATATCAAACATGAAAGATAAGAACAATAATAGCATGCAAGATATAAACAAGTAAGGGAGAAAGAGAGAAAGAGCAATCGCAAACACAAGGGATTTGTTTCAAGGTTCGAGCACCCTTGCTCTACATCCCCGCCTTCACACTTGAAGGATTTCCACTATAAACCGATCCCACCGGATCACTCGGTGCCGCAACACCTATAAGGCGAGTTCACACTTGAACTCCTTGGACTCTCTAGCCCGTACACACCGCAAGCCCACAAGCTCGCCGAGACCGCACCTCAAACAACAAGTTCGCACCCGAACTCGAAACACCCGCGAACACACTTGTCCGCCTCCTCAAAGAACAAGGAAAGATCTCTTGTGATCTAAACACTTTGATCACCAATAAACACTCTCACAACAAATCCCTATAGGGTAGATATAGGGCCTGTTTGTTTCGTTGCAAAACGTCGCAAGTCGTAAGTCGTAAAATGAGAATGGAAAAAATGAACTGTAGCAGAGAAAATATATTGTGTTTTACGGTGTTTGGTTGATAAAGTGAAGTGTAAATGGAAAAGTATATTGTGTTTTACGGTGTTTGGTTGATAAAGTGAAAGTGTAAACGGTAAAGTATATTGTGTTTTACGGTGTTTGGTTGGTAATGTAAAAGAGTAAGTGAAAAAGTTGACCACAAAATTAACTGTAGCAGTGATTTAAATATTATAAATACTATTAAATAAAATCTACTATTGCAAATTAAATTGTATTAATAAATTTGAGATAAAAAATTAATAATCTTAATATTTTATTTATAACAATAATATTAATAAAATATTAGTATAAATAGTAAAATATTACTAAAATATTAACTAAATAAATAATATAAAATTTTAAGAAAATCTAAAGAACGTTAATAAAATTTTAAGAATACTAATAAAATATAAATATTAAAAAATGTTACAACAATAATAAAATATTGTTATAATATTATAATATTAAAATACTTGAAAATTATTATAATATAAATTTTATTATAATATTATTGTAATATTATAGAAATATAAAATTAATAAAGTAAAATATAATTATAATTTAATAATAAATTATCATTATAGTATTATTATACTGAATTATTATTACAATATTAACATAATAAAATATTAATATAATAATAAAATATATTTTGATATTAATAAAGTAATTTTTTATATTAAAAAATAAATAATTAAATATATAGTAATTTTATATTAAACTATAATACTGTTATATTAATAAAATATTAACTCTAAATAAAATAATAAAAAATGAAATAAGTATTAATAAAATAATAAAATATTAAATTAAAATAGAAAAATATTAAATATTAAAACAATAAAAAAGTTAAAGATTAAAAATATAAATAATTAAATAATTAAATAAGAAATTGAACACTATTAAAATATTAAATATTTAATAATATTTAATTATATATTTAAAAAATAAATAATTAAATATATAGTAAAGTATAATATTGTTATATTAATAAAATATTAACTCTAAATAAAATAATAAAAATGGAATAAGTATTAATAAAATAAAATATTAAATAAAATATTAAATTAAAATATTAAATTAAAATAGTAAATATTAAATATTAAAACAATATTAAAAACAATAAAAAATTAAAGATTAAAAATATAAAATAATTAAATAATTAAATAAGAAATTGAACACTATTTAAAATATTAAGTATTTAATAATATTAAATTATATATTGATTATCCAGTAACTGTTTTGAACTGTAAGTTTACTACAAGTGAGAGTTACATGACCACAAAATTAACTGTAGCAACTGCAAGTGGGAAAATATGAGTGTAAAAGTGAGATTTACATGACCACAAATTTAACTGTAGCAACTGCAAGTGGGAAAAGAAGAGTTGCAAAAGTTTTTTACATTTTGCATTTTGCAAACTAAACCAAACAAGTGTAAAATGTAAAGTTGCAAAAGTTTTTGCATTTTGCAAACATTTTGCAAGTTACCAAACACGCCCATAGCAATGGATAGCTCAAGTGTTGTGTGAGAAAACAAGGATTGAGATGGTGGAGGAAAACTCTAGAAAATCACTTTTAAAGACTCTTGATAAACTCTCCTTTGATTGGAAATATTTGCTCTCAATTTAGTGGGGAAAACTCTTTTAATGAAGTAGGAAAAACTGGCTCAAAACCCACTAAAAAATCTTAGGGAAAACAGCCCCCAAATGCCCCAATTTATAGAGCTAGAAAAACTAGCCGTTGGGAGCCAGATGGTCTGACGGTCGACCGTCTGGTCGACCGCCAACGGTCATTTTTCTGACCGTTGGGGCAGCGGTCGACCGGCCGGTCGACCGAGGCTCTGGAACAGAGAGCAGACTCTCTGCCGGTCGACCGCCCCGGTCGACCGGGGCTTTCCAGAGAGCAGAAGTTCTCTGGCGGTCGACCGGGTCGGTCGACCGGCCCTCCAGTGCTCAAAGGCGTGCACGTCTGTGCACGTCGGTCGACCACCCGTCGACCGACTTCAGACTTCGGTCGACCGGCTGAAGCCTGGAAACAGATGTTCTGGAATTAAAAAGTTGATCGTTTTGGCTTAAATAAAATCCCATAAAATACTGAAAAAATCTACAAAAATAGTTTTACCAATATACTTTGATAAACAAACATGCTTGCACAAAATCAAGGTATGTTACAAATAATTTGGACTATTTTTGTAACTTGAAAATATCGGCTCAAACCAAAAACTGTATTTTCCAAAACTTGATATTTCCAAAACTTGTTTTCCAAATCTCTTCAAAATACAAAAACAAGATATTCTAAACTCATTTGAAGCATAGAGTGTATAGATATGATCCACTACACAAACATGGTGAAATATCTATGTTTTTGACATAAGCTCTAAATACGGTTTTGGTTAAAACATGTAAACTAGAATACCAAAAACCAAACCAGTATTTTTCAAAAAGAAAACTCTTTTGCATTTTTCCAAAAAGAAATTTCTTTTATGAAAAACCTATCTATATCAAGAGTGTGTGTGTATATGGTATACTTGAGCAATTCACCAACTATTCTATCCTTTACATTTTAATCTAAAAACAAAATCTTATAAAACAAACCTAAACACAAGTCTTCATCTTCTTGAAGTCTTCACTTGAAGTCTTCTCATCTTCTTGACTTGGTCCAAACTCGATCCAATAGCTCTTTGGATCAAACCGTGCTAGCTCCAAAACTTGACTTTAAATCCTTTGTTGAACCTACACACCTACTAAGATCTTGATCATGAATCTGAGACTAAATAAACACAAAATCATTAGTACTATAACTACATGAGTTGATCATCATCAAAACTAGAGTGATGGGCCTTTGGGCAACAGGTGCCACGCCCCGTTTCCCAAAATACGTTGAAACGGAGACGCGACGAGAGTCGACGACGCATATACGTAAGAAAATACCTCATAGGAAGTACTGCAATCAATTCTTGATAGTTTTCTTCACATAATCCATTACTGCAAGCATCAAATTAGCACAAATAATAACAATTACGCAGAAAACAAAGCATAGAAACAAAGAAACTTTAACTCCTTCAGTAACCGCCACCTTCATGGCGTTCACCACCGTAACTGCCGCCGTTTCCGTAGCCTATGGCTCCGCTCCTAAATCCTCCTCGTCATCGCTTGCTCTGTGCCGAACATCAGGAACTGAACCCCCTCGATCTCCCAGTCTCCCGATCGTTGAAAATCCGACATCAAATCAAATAAAAATTTGAATTTTATTAGCAAAATTGAAACTTTTTATCTATATCTCATCAGACCTATCGATTTACAAACAGACTGAGAAAATCAAGAAGAGATTGAGAGATCAAAGAGTAGAGTACTACCTTGGAGTCGAGGACCTCGTCATAGGCGCTGAAGGCTGCTCCAAGGATCTGCCATCTCTAATGAGAGAGGAGAAGGAAACCCTAGAACAATCGATGGGTTCAGTTCCTTCATAAACAGCCTCCATGAGAGCACGAGAAACCCTAGGGCCACCCAAACCCTACCATTATAGAGGGAAATTGATGGAGCACGATTTGAGTTTGGATTTCTTTTATTGGTTGTTGTTCTGGTTATATAAGGAGTGTCTCTGCACTTCAAATTGTCGCCTCGAGGGAGAGATAATTTGTATGAACGGGGTAAATTTGTTTGAGAGAATTATACGGTAAATTGTGCAGTTTCTCTATTTGGATCAGTTTTGATCAATTGAATCTTCGGATCAATTTGTGACCCTTATAACTCTGTTGATTGAATAATATCTTCTCCCTTCTGCCTCGAGAATGTAGGTAAGTTGTCGAACCTCATTAAATCTCGTTTTCTCTCTTTGTTTTCTGTTCATGTTATAATTTTTTGGTGATGGACTCGGTGTTAAAATTTTGATCTTGATGATTGATTACCGTATTGGTTTCTCCGCAACATCAATGTTGAATATTGGGGCAACATAGCAACATTTACACCTTGGTGGTTGACTGCCCTCTTAATTGCTTGCTCAGTGTGAAGGAGCTTTTGGACGCTCTTTTGCTTTACAGGAAAAGCAATGACTCTCTCTCTCGCTCTGCTCTCCCCCCTGGTTCTTGTTCGAAGCAGCAGAGTACTTATAGAGTTTTAAAACCTTGGGAGCGTTCGCAAAATATTGGAGATAACACAAATTCAAGAAAAGATGCAAACATGTTACAGTGTCACCCACAACCAAAAAAAGACAAAATGAAAAGAAAAAAAAAAATAGTTTCTTGTTTCCTTTCAAATTACACTAACTGATCCATTACACTATGGTTTCATTGGATAATTGGATCTTTAAATCTCATTTAGGTTAAGATTTCCATTTTAGTTTAGGATTTCATTGAAATTGAGCATTTCTTTATTGTTCGTGAATTTGTTGAAGATTTGTCAGAACCTTAAAAGGGATTGGAAATATGAATTGAGGTGATATAGGAATTATACCATTCAATTTTGATGCATGAGCACATAAGCCGGAGATTTTGAGGGTCTAATTTAAAAAGAGAATTACTTTCAATTTTTATTATGAAGATATTGAGAATTAAGTTAAAAGGTTTTGGTACTAATTCTTCTTTTTTTTTTTTTAAATGTAAAGTGATGCTTTAGCTTCATTGATGATATAGAAAAACTCGTTGCCTATTTGTTTTAGTCTATTATCCAAGACAAAAATGGTAATTTCTCACTCATTTATTTAAACTTGTAGGATATTTTTGAAATTCTAGTTTCTCTCTGTTAAATTAGTTGAAAACACTGAGAATTGTGTGTTATTGATGAAAGCAATGCCCCAATGTATAAGCATCGGAGGACTTGGGGCACCATCCAAAAGCTAGGCTTATAGGTGGAGTTACCCAAATACTTATATATCTAAGAGCATCTCCACGTCTAGCCGATGTGAAATTATTAGTTGAAGAAATTTAGAATTGTGTATTATTGACGAGGCAATGCCTGAATATATAAGCATTACAATTGTATGGTTACACCCATTATTTTAGTACAACACTTCTTGCCTCATATTAGTATTTTAGTTGTGTCTAGGCGAGGATGGTATGAAAATAATAATTTTAGGTGTGGACGATATCTTTCTTGATTTTCTCTTTTCCTCTCTTTCTCTTTTTCCGACAAAACCCATTAATCTAAGGGGCTTGGTCCATTTTGTAGTGAAAAGAATTTGGGCCTTAAATCAGGCCCATTCTTATAAAGTATAATGCTAGCGTAACCGACAAGCGAGTCTTCATGAGAGTATTGGGCTCGCATTAATTAAGCTCAAGCCTGTAGAAACTTAAATGTTTTCTAATGTGGCCCACATGAGTGATCCAATAAGGTTGAATTTGAAGCCTAGTTTGGCAAGCCTGTTAGATTAACCATAAGAATTAGGGAAAATTTGAGGAGAAGAAGAAGAAGAGAGAATTTTGAAATGACTTAATCCAGATAAAGGTCTATGGCTCTACTGCTTGCATATCAATATGACGAAATTCTGAAGTCCTAGCAGTTGTTTTCAATTGACAAACTATTGTTGGAATTGAAGAATATAAAAGTGAATCTTCGAGTTGAATTATGGCGAGATCCGTTGATCGAATCAACCGGATGATGGTTGGAGTGTGTTCTCCTTCCATTTGTGATGAACGTGGTATATTCACATGTTCAATTCCGACTTCGAATGAATGAGATATTCAAGTCCAAAGATTGCCTAATTCAAAGCCAAAAGGGACTAAAGTTAGCTACATGCATTTAGTCCCACATTGGCCATGTGTTGGAAGCTCATGGGTATAAATAGAGAAAAATGAGAACAAAGGGCGTGCCCTTTGGGTACTTGGAGTTTTCGCGCGCGAAAAGGAGGGAACTATGCACGTACATACGTACGTGCGCGCACGGCGCGCCGCCGCTGGCGGCGGCGGCCGGCCGGAGCCGGAGCCGGGCCCGTGGTCCGTGGTCCGTTCCCTACCTGGTTCTTTTTGAATCAGGGTCCGTTGGTCCGCCCGCGGAAGGATTCGAATCACCCGCCAACGGGTGTCCGCGCGAACAGATCCAACCGTTCGCCAACCGCTGTCGGAAAACCGACCGAGCGGTTGGGCGGTTGATCGGTTGCGACGGTTCTGTCCGAACCGTCGCAAGGTCCATTCTCAGACACACCAAAATCTGAAATCTTTCTCTCTCTCTCTCTAAAGTTCTGACTTCGGTTCTGAACTGGGCTCCAGCGAACGACTTCCAGAGCGACTTCCAACGAAGTGGGAATCCGCGACTTCCAAGTGAAGTGGGAATCCGAAGTGACTTCCTAAAGGAGATTCTGCCAAAATTCTTCAACCTTCCTACTGTTGGCCCAAAGGCCCTTCACCCTAGTTTTGATGATGATCAACTCATGTAGTTATAGTTACTAATGATCTTGTGTTTAATTAGTGACAGATTCATGATCAAGATCTTAGTAGGTGCATAGCTCAACAAAGGATAAAAGAACAAGATTTGGAGCTTGCATGTGGTGATCCAAGGATATTTTTGGATCAAGCTTGGACCAAGTCAAGAAGATGAGAAGCCTTCAAGTGAAGACTTCAAGAAGTTGAAGACTTGTGTCTAGGTATAGAATTTGTATTTTGTTTTAGTAAAAATGTAAAGGATAGATAGTTGGTGGATTGCTCAAGTTATATCACACACACACACTCTTGATAGAACTCTTGATTTAATTGATTTCATAAAAGATTTCTTTTTAGAAAAGAATTTTTATAGTAAAAGATTTTCTTTGAGACAAAATACTATTTTGGATTTTGGTATTTCATAGTTCATATCTTTAAACCAAAATCATGATTAGTGCTTTATGTCAAAAACATAGATATTTCTTATTGATTGTGTAGTGGATCATATCCATACACACTATGCTTCAAAATGAACTCAAATATCTTGTTTTTGTATTTGATGAAGATTTAGAAAAACAAGTTTGGAAAACATGTTTTGGAAAAATACATTTTGGTTATTGAGCTAATATTTCCAAGTTACAAAAATAGACCAAAACATCTATAACATGTCTTGATTTTGTGCAAGCATGTTTGTTCTTTCAAGTATATTGGTAAAACTATTTTGTAGAATTTCTATGTATTTTTAGGATTTTATAAAGATTTTTAAATCCTGTTTTCTGACCTGAAGTTTGGCTGACAGGCCAAATCGGTCGACCGGACCGGTCGACCGATGTGCACAGCCCTGTGCACGTTGTCAGCACAGTGGCCGGTCGACCGGGTCGGTCGACCGACCAAGAGAGCTTTGCTCTCTGGAAAAATCAGTCGACCGAGCCGGTCGACCGATAGAGGAAATGCCCTCTGCTCCAGGAGGTCGGTCGACCGAGCCGGTCGACCGGTGGCTGCAACGGTCAGAAAAATGACCGTTGGCCGGTCGACCGGCGGTCGACCGACAGCACTGACACAGCCCCAACGGCTCTATTTTCTGGGAGCCTATAAAAGGGGGTTTTGTCTATTGTTTTGAGGTTAAGATTTTTGAGACTTCTGAGCAGATTTTCTGATACTTTTAGAAGAGTTTCTCCACAAGATTTTAGTGCAAATACTTCCAATCAAAAGGAAGAGTTTTTATCAAGAGAGTGTTAAGTGATTCTTTGAGTTTTTCACCATAGTCTTTCCTTGCTTTCTCACACAAACACTTGAGCATCCATTGAGCTATTCATCCTATAGGAGAGTGTTGTAGTGAGAGTTTTTGTAAGGTGATCAAAGTGTTGTGATCACCAAAGAGATTTTACTTTGTATTTGAGGAAACGGGCAAGTGTGCTCGTTGTTGGTGGTTGGAGTTCGGTGTGAACTCTTGGTGGTTAGAGGTACGGCCTCGGCGAGTCGGTGGACTTGCGTGTGTACGGGACTTGGGAGTCCGAGGGTTTGTAGGTGTACGGCACCGAGGAGAGATCCATTGGGATCTTGCATAGTGGAAACCCTTCGTTGTCGAAGGCGGGGATGTAGAGCAAGTGTGCTCGAACCTCGAAACAAACCCTTTGTGTTTGCGATTGCTTACTCTTCCCTCTTTCTCTTTTTGTCTCTATTTATATCTTGCATCAATTTATTGTGTTCATCTTATATATGCATGATATATACCCTGTGCTTAATTGATATAAAATTGCGGGGATTGTTGTTAACACTAGTATTCAACCAAGAGAGCCAACGCGGCACCTCAACCCATTCAAGGGGAATCTAGAGGAGCTTGTCCAGAGCCTCGCAAGGGGAATTCGGCAACACTCTTGGTTATACATAAGTGTTTAATTAAAAAGAAGTTTAATTTGGTCAACTTAGTTTTAATTCCGCATTAATTATTCACAAGTGACCATTAGATTAGCCATCACCTATTCACCCCCCCCTCTAGGTGAACTTACAATTGGTATCAGAGCTAGTGCTCTGATAAGGGTCTAACAACTAAGAGTTAAAGATCCTACATTTGGGCTAATCACAATATTTGTTGTACACACACACCTCACCATGGACTTTATGTCACCACCCACCTTTGACATCCTTAACATCCAAATTTGGAAGGTTAAGATGTCCTTGTTCCTCAAGGCCCTAGGCATTCATGTCTATCTTGCTACATTTAATGATTCATATATTAACAATAGCAAGTATATTGAGGGTAATGCAAAAGCCTTAAATGCTTTGAAGAGTACCCTAAATGATGATTACTTATTTAGGGTTGCTAATATTGATTCGGCTTTTGTAGCTTGGAACATCATCACCTCCCTTGGCGAAAGGATCTATATTATGCCGGGAGCGATTCGGATGTTGGAAGCGACACCTCCAACAAGTGCTACATGGTCCAAGGGGATGACCCCCTTGAGGTAAATACCGAATCCGATGAGGATGCTAGTATGTCATATGATGAGCTAAATTCTTTATGCCAATTATTGCTTGAAAGATATGACATAATTAAGAAAGAAAATAAAATTTTGAAAAAGGACATTGCTTGCATGCATAATGAACATGATTCATGTAGAGATAACATTGCATGCTTAGAAAAGAATATAAAGATTTGAAAAAGAACATTGATTGCATGCATGTAGAAAAGATTCTTTTAGAAATAAACTTGCATGTTTAGAAAAAGAAAATAATGATTTGAAAAATGAAAATGTTTCCCTTATGTCTAAAATAAATGATTTATGTGAAGGGAACACTATTTTGAAGGAAAAGATTATTGGTGGAAACTCAAAAAGAAGTTGTTTTTCAAGAAAACAAGACTTTGAAAAGAAAGATTTGTGAAAAAGAAAAAGAAGATGTTTGTAAAAGAAAAAGAAAATTGATCATATATCTCACCATGCTTTACATGCCTCCACTAGTGAGATTAATAATTTGAAAAATAAGATAGATAATTTGAGCTCTAATTTGAGCACATGTGCATTTAACCATTCTAAGTTGGAATCTTTGTTTCAAAAGAAACAAGTTCCCCATGCTCATGCACATACTCATCATGCTCATGCTTATGGTGCACATCACGATCACAATCACACTCATAAGCATCATGCTAAGGTGTACATTTGTACACATTGCGGCCGCAAAGGCCATCTAGCAAGATATTGTTTTGATAAGAAACCATATTTATATTTTGCTAAGTATAATAGATTTTGGGTTCCTTACAATAAAGCTAACCCCAAAGGACCAAGAAAGTATGGGTACCAAAACCCCCACCCTTTGATTTTGATGTAGGTGAGGGCTCTCACAAAACGTGAGAGGATGGTGCCTTGGTAGCCAATGCAATGGATATGATGGACACTCTTGTAGATGCATTGCTATCAAGGGAATTATGGTGGAAAAGACCACCATTCTTGGAGCTTTGGAGTTGGTAACAACCTCTAAACTCCTATTTTTATTTATGTACATGCTTTATACTTTATCATATTCATAGCATGTTTATGTTTAAGATTTTGTGTGCTTCATGTGGTATTTACATGCTTAGATGTAGATTTGTCAAACTTGTATGTATACATATACAATAGTGAATTACAATTGACTCTCAAATAATTGAACTTCATGCTCACTTGTATCCACTTTATGCATATGTATAATCTAGTTTTGATAATTCTCATATATACTGTTGTGCAATTTTGTGATTTACTTCATGTATATGCATGTTTAATTCAAATCTAATAAATATACATGTATACCCGTGAGTCTTTTGCCTTCATGCAAACATTTAATAGACTCTTTTAATATTTGGGATATGTATGCATATTGCTAGATTTGTATAATTCATACATATACCATGTAGATTATTTTTAAGATGATTTGTTTTGATAAAAATGTTTTTTATGTGTTGGTTGATAAAAATTTTAGTCATGATTTGATTTGGGCTTCTATGACTATTTTCATGTAGATACTATTTACATGACCTTTGAACACTCTATCTTAAGAAAATATATAATTGGAGCTTTATGGAATATGAGTGCTTGAACTTTTATGTATTTAGTATTATTCATGAAAAACATATGATTTTATTTATGAAGGATCTTTAACTAGTTTGTCAAAAATTCATTTAAACTAGTTATCTATTCTTCAAGTATTGCACATGATCCTATTTTTGATTTTATGGATAAATTCTTTATGTTCTCAAGATTTGAACGCTTCATTGTATTGAATATTAGTTTAGATGTTAGTATTGTCAACACTTGGATTTATACTTGTACACCTTATGGACCACAAATAAATCTATATATGATTGGGTTGAATGCTTATTTGTGCCTATTAGATGTACTAGTATAGCCTTATGTTGATGATCATTACATTCTTAAACTTGTATTCCCATTTGGATTTATGTTATGATCATGTGATTTCATTTCATGTATATGGTTATTTTGCCAAAACATTAAGATATACATGGATACCTCTTGAGTCAATTGCCTTAATGCAAATCTATATATATGGACTCAATTGTGTTAGGGATATGTATGTATACTTAATGTCTTGACAAAACATACGTATATCTTGAAATATAAATTTTTTTTATAAAATTTTGTGTTTTTTTTTTAAAAAATTGGTACAATAAAATTTTTGTGATGGATTTCAAGATTCAAAATTTATGATTTGAAGGAATATTGAGTTTTATTGCAATTTTCATGATGCCATGTTTCACATAACATTAGTACACTCATTTTTGAAAATATGGACTTTATGGATTAGAGTGTTTTTAGTGCCTTGTGTTTCATTGATCTTTCATGAAAAACTTTTTAACTTATTCCTTGATGGAAGGATCTCGTACTAGTTCTTAAAACAAGTTCATTTAACTAGTTCGAATTCTTCATATGGTAGATTATATGATGTATACACTTATGCTTACTTTTCAATTGGTATCATTGGTTATTTGCAATTGGTATCAATATGACTTCATGTTGTGTATATCCATATTTTGATTGTATGTATGAATGCCTTCAAATTATATCAATTTCTATTGGTATTATTGTCATACATATATGTATCTATTTGTGCTTATTTTACAAGTGGTATTTCCTTTAAAGCACAAAGATTGTTGATGCTAAGCTTAATTAGATTTCAAATTGGTATTTCATAATAAGCTTATGCATTGTGTTTTGAAATTGGTATCAAAAATTCAAAATTTGATTATTTACAATTGATATCTCAAAATTTGTTTTTACTAAGAAAAAGTTAAAATTTTGTTTTGATAAAGAAAAATTCAAAATTTTTTGATTTGTATTGTCTATATGCAAGGAGAGCTTAACATCTCTTCCATATGTAGATTCATGTTGAGTATATTGTAATTTGAGGAGCTTGACAACTCTTCTTTTCATGATATACGTGTGTAGGGGGAGCTTCACATCTCCTCTTATGCATGGCATATTATACGTTATGTGAATTAGGGCTTGTCATCCCTCTTTCATGTAATGTATATGTGTCGGGAAGCTAACTTAACGTCTTCCTCTTCTGATTGAATATATCGCATATAAATTTTATTGATTGATGTGTATTTATCCCTCCTTGATTTCTTTGTTTTTGACAAAAAGGGGGAGAAAAATTTGTTTGATGTATTTTCTTTGAACCCTTTGTTGATGATTGACAAAAAGGGGGAGAATGTGATTTTATATGCATGATTTCATGATTTCCTTACTTAAGGGGGAGAAGTATTTGGTTCCTTGCTTAAGGGGGAGTAAGATTTGTATTTATGCATATATGTTGTCTTGCAATTAGGAGCAAAAGATTTGATTTATGATTTGATCTATATGATTGCATCTCCTACATTGCATACATGTCATGTGCTTTTATTGCCATATCTTGTATTTATTTGGTATGCATGAGTTAAGGGGGAGCTTCCTTGAAGCTTTACTTTAATCCATGCATATATAACTCCATGAGTTTTGTCATCATCAAAAAGGGGGAGATTGTTGGCCCAAAGGCCCTTCACCCTAGTTTTGATGATGATCAACTCATGTAGTTATAGTTACTAATGATCTTGTGTTTAATTAGTGACAGATTCATGATCAAGATCTTAGTAGGTGCATAGCTCAACAAAGGAAAAGAACAAGATTTGGAGCTGCATGGTGATCCAAGGATGTTTTGGATCAAGCTGGACCAAGTCAAGAAGAGAGAAAGCCTCAAGTGAAGACTTCAAGAAGTTGAAGGACTTGTGTCTAGGATAGAATTTGTATTTTGTTTTAGTAAAAATGTAAAGAATAGATAGTTGGTGGATTGCTCAAGTTTATCACACACACACACTTGATAGAACTTGATTTAATTGATTTCATAAAAAGATTTCTTTTAGAGAAAGAATTTTATTTAGTAAAAGATTTTCTTTGAGACAAAAATACTATTTTGGATTTGGTATTTCATAGTTCATATCTTTAAACCAAAATCATGATTAGTGCTTTATGTCAAAAACATAGATATTTCTTATTGATTGTGTAGGGATCATATCCATACACACTATGCTTCAAAATGAACTCAAATATTGTTTTTGTATTTGATGAAGATTTAGAAAAACAAGTTTGGAAAAACATGTTTTGAAAAAAATACATTTTGGTTATTGAGCTAATATTCCAAGTTACAAAAATAGACCAAAACATCTATAACATGTCTTGATTTTGTGCAAGCATGTTTGTTCTTTCAAGTATATTGGTAAAACTATTTTGTAGAATTTCTATGTATTTTTAGGATTATAAAAGATTTTAAATCCTGTTTTTGACCTGGAGTTGGCTGACAGGCCAAATCGGTCGACCGGACCGGTCGACCGATGTGCACAGCCCTGTGCACGTTGTCAGCACAGTGGCCGGTCGACCGGGTCGGTCGACCGACCAAGAGAGCTTTGCTCTCTGGAAAAATCAGTCGAACGAGCCGGTCGACGATAGAGGAAATGCCCTCTGCTCCAGGAGGTCGGTCGACCGAGCGGTCGACCGGTGGCTGCAACGGTCAGAAAAATGACCGTTGGCCGGTCGACCGGTGGTCGACCGACAGCACTGACACAGCCCCAACGGCTCTATTTTCTGGGAGCCTATAAAAGGGGGGTTTTGTCTATGTTGAGGTTAAGATTTTTGAGACTTCTGAGCAGATTTTCTGATACTTTTAGAAGAGTTTCTCCACAAGATTTTAGTGCAAATACTTCCAATCAAAAGGAAGAGTTTTATCAAGAGAGTGTTAAGTGATTCTTTGAGTTTTTCACCATAGTCTTCCTACTTTCTCACACAAACACTGAGCATCCATTGAGCTATTCATCCTATAGGAGAGTTGTAGTGAGAGTTTTTGTAAGGTGATCAAAGTGTGTGATCACCAAAGAGATTTTACTTTGTATTTGAGGAACGGGCAAGTGTGCTCGTTGTTGGTGGTTGGAGTTCGGTTGTGAACTCTGGTGGTTAGAGGTACGGCCTCGGCGAGTCGGTGGACTTGCGTGTGTACGGGACTTGGGAGTCCGAGGGTTTGTAGGTGTACGGCACCGAGGAGAGAGAGATTGGGATCTTGCATAGTGGAAACCCTTCGTGGTGTCGAAGACGGGGATGTAGAGCAAGTGTGCTCGAACCTCGAAACAAACCCTTGTGTTTGCGATTGCTTACTCTTCCCTCTTTCTCTTTTTGTCTCTATTTATATCTTGCATTCAATTTATTGTGTTCATCTTATATATGCATGATATATACCCTTGTGCTTAATTGATATAAAATTGCGTGGGATTGTTGTTAACACTAGTATTCAACCAAGAGAGCCAACGCGGCACCTCAACCCATTCAAGGGGAATCTAGAGGAGCTTGTCCAGAGCCTCGCAAGGGGAATCGGCAACACTCTTGGTTATACATAAGTGTTTAATTAAAAAGAAGTTTAATTTGGTCAACTTAGTTTTAATTCCGCATTAATTATTCACAAGTGACCATTAGATTAGCCATCACCTATTCACCCCCCCCCTCTAGGTGAACTTACACCTACGTCCTCAACAGTGGGGTTCCTCCAAAAGAGTAAGACAAATATTCATTTGAAATTTGTCGTTATACCGCTGTTTTGCTAATCCTGTGTAGGTACTGGTTGACTACGGTTCGACCGTACGGTAATTTGGTAGTGCTATCCAAATACCGTGAAGAAGTATTGTATCTTGGGAGACCAGCGTCCATTATCCCGTTAGCACCGGTGCGGGGGACGTAATTGTCTTAAGGAGATTCGCTGTAAGCGTACCTCACTTCAAATACTGTATAAGTGGACTAAGTCCTTTATACAGGGGATATACTTTACAGTATATCGAGATTGACTTAGATTCAGTCTAAGTGTTACTGTATAAGTGGATTAAGTCCTTTATACAGGGGATATACTTTACAGTATATCGAGACTGACTTGGATTCAGTCTAATTGGTGCTTAAACTAAGGAAGGAAATTGAAAGGTGGTTCTTAAATTAAGGAACGTTCTATTGAACGGAAAACCTCCCACCTGATATTTGCCGACCTGGCCAATTAGATTGTTGATATCTCAGTGATCTTGATTAGTTGTCAGATTGATTCTTGTTAAGCAGAATACCCAACAATCTTAAGACAATTATTGTTTCTCACTTCTGTTCTGCTTGAACTTGCAGAAAAAATGTCTGAGACAAATCAAGATACCTCCAGCAAGGCAACAAACATACCGCTCCAAGGTTTGATGCCAACTCCACTTCCTAACCCGAAGCCGGAGAAGCCAGAAAAGTTTGATGGCACAGAGTTCAAGAGGTGGCAACAGAAGATGCTCTTCTACTTGACCACTCTACATCTGGCCAAATTCCTGCAGGAGGATCCACCAGAACCCGGAACTGATCGGGATTCAGTCCTTGCATTCGATGCTTGGACACAAGGTGACTTCCTTTGCCGAAATTATGTTCTTAATGGACTGGATGACTCTCTTTATAATGTCTACAGTCCGATTACTACGGCAAAGAAGTTATGGGCCAGTCTTGACAAGAAGTACAAGACTGAAGATGCTGGTACCAAGAAGTTCGTCGTTGGACGATTTCTGGAGTACAAAATGGTGGATACCAAGACTGTCATCAGTCAGGTGCAAGAGTTCCAACTTATCTTGCACGAAATAGAGGCCGAAGGTATGATTCTTCCTGAAACTTTTCAGGTTGCAACAATCGTGGAGAAGCTCCCCCCTGCGTGGAGAGACTTCAAGAACTACCTGAAGCACAAGAGAAAGGAGCTAAAGTTGGAGGATCTCATTGTGAGGCTTCGTATAGAGGAGGACAACCGCAAGTCCGAGAAAAGGAGCAGCAAGAACTCCTACGAAGCAAAAGCAAATGTGATCGAGAACTCAAAGGGGAAAGCGTCTTCTTCCAAAAGCTTGAAGAGGAAGAAACCTTCCCAGGGGTACAAAGGCAAGGCTCAAGACGGCAGAAGAAACATGCGCTTCAAAGGGACCTGTTACATCTGCAACAAAGAAGGTCATAAAGCAAATGAATGCCGCAGCCGTCTTAAGAAGAACAAGAAGAGTCAACCACAGGCGAACATGACCAACCATGAATCTCCAAGCCTTTCTGCTGTGGTGTCAGAAGTGAACCTGACAACCAACAACAAGGATTGGTGGGTAGACACTGGAGCTACCGGCACATCTGCTCGGAGAAATTGTTATTCTCAGAATATCAAAGGCTAGAGCAAGATGAACAGCTATTCATGGGTAATTCAACTTCCTCAAAGGTTGAAGGAAAGGGAAAGGTCATCCTGAAGTGGACATCGGGGAAAGAGCTTACTCTTAACGATGTCCTTCATGTTCCAGACATCCGCAAGAATTTGATCTCCGGATCAATACTTAGTAAGAAAGGATTTAGAATTGTATTTGAATCTGACAAATTTGTACTTACTAAGGGAGGGATGTATGTGGGAAAGGGCTATCTTGTTGATGGACTTTTTAAAGCCAATGTTGCAGTGGTTGATAAAAAGTCCGTGTATTTGTACCCAAAGCTAATAAATAAAGGAAAATCTTCTGTTTATTTGCTTGAGTCTCCTAATTTGTGGCATGCTAGATTAGGGCATGTAAATTACAAGTCTTTGAAAAACTTGTCTAATCTGGGATATATTCCTAAACTCAACTTGGAAGAAATTCGCAAGTGTGAGGTTTGTATTGAGGCCAAGTTGGCTAAAAATTCATTTCACTCAATAGATCGAAATACAGAACCTTTAGGGTTAATTCATAGCGATCTATGTGACTTGAAGTTTATGCCAACTAGAGGCGGTAAAAATATTTCATTACTTTTATCGATGACTGTACAAGATACTGTTATGTGTATCTTTTAAACAGTAAGGATGAGGCAATAAATATGTTTACAACATATAAAGCCGAAGTTGAAAATCAACTCAACAAGAAAATCAAGATTCTAAAATCCGATAGAGGCGGAGAATATGAATCAAATGATTTTAGTGAGTTATGTGCTAATTTTGGTATAATACATCAAACTACAGCACCATACACTCCTCAGCAGAATGGAATTGCTGAACGGAAGAACAGAACTTTGAAGGAGATGGTTAATTCCATGCTCGTAAGTTCTGGAGCTCCGCAGAACTTGGGGGGGAAGCTTTATTAACTGCAAATCATATTCTAAATAGAGTACCCCACAAGAAACTTGGTCTAATACCATTCGAGTTATGGCATGGAAGGACACCTTCCTACCATTACCTCAAAATGTGGGGGTGCCTTGCAAAGGTGCTAGCACCATTACCTAAAAAGACTAAGTTGGGAGCAAAAACTATAGACTGCGTATTCATAGGCTATGCCTTGAATAGTAGTGCCTATAGGTTTCTGGTTCATAAATCAGAAATACCAGATATTCATGTAAACATGATTATCGAATCTCGAGATGTTGTGTTCTTTGAAGATATCTTTCCGTACAAACGGGAAGCAGATAAGACTTCTGGGAAAAGAACACACGAGATGGCGTTCAGGGACGAAAGTTCCGAGGAACCGAATGTAAATGCGGAAACTGAACCAAGAAGAAGTCAGAGATCTAGAATCTCAAAATCTTTTGGTCCAGATTTCATAGCATACGCTATTGAGAGCGAGCCTCAAACATTTAAAGAGGCTATGTCAAACCCAGAAGCACAAATGTGGAAAGAAGTTATAAATAGCGAAATAGAATCCATACTAAGTAATCATACTTGGGAATTGGTAAACTTGCCTCCTGGAAGTAAACCAATTGGGTGTAAGTGGATTTTCAAACGAAAATTAAAACCCGATGGATCTATCGATAAGTACAAGGTTAGATTAGTAGCCAAGGGTTATCGACAAAAAGAAGGACTTGACTACTTCGATACTATTCACCAGTAACAAGAATAACGTCCATTCGGATGTTGATTGCGATTGCAGTATTGCACAACTTAGATATCCATCAAATGGATGTCAAGACTGCATTCTTAAATGGTGAATTAAATGAAGAAATATATATGGAGCAACCAGAAGGATTTAAAGTCAAGGGCCAAGAACACAAGGTGTGTAAATTGGTAAAATCCTTATATGGTTTAAAGCAGGCTCCAAAACAATGGCATAAGAAATTTGATAGTGTCATGATCAAAGATGGATTCACTATCAATGAATGCGATAAGTGTGTTTACACGAAAACAGTTGGAAACGCATGTATCATTGTTTGTCTTTATGTAGACGACATGTTGATACTTGGGACTAATATTGAGATTATTAAGTCCACTAAACGAATGTTATCCAACAGTTTTGATATGAAGGATCTAGGGGTTGCTGATGTAATTTTAGGAATTAAAATTACTAGAACACCAGATGGAATCAGTCTATCTCAATCTCACTACGTGGATAAGATGATAGATTCAAGGACCATGGGATAAAGGAGAATACAAATCCTTTTCTCCCACACGTCCACCTTCATAAGAATACAGGAACTGGGATACGCCAGTTAGAGTATTCTCAGATTATCGGAAGTCTAATGTATTTAATGAATTGCACTAGACCCGATATTGCTTACGCTGTAAGCAAGTTGAGTAGATATACTAGTAATCCTAGTGATCTACATTGGACCGCTCTACTACGAGTATTGGGTTACGTATCACATACCAAGGAATATGCCTTGAGATATGGAAAGTATCCTCCTGTACTGGAAGGATACAGTGATGCTAATTGGATTGCAGATTCTGAGGAATCAAAATCAACTAGCGGATACGTATTTACTCTAGCAGGAGCAGCGGTATCATGAAAATCTTCTAAGCAAACATGTATTGCCCGTTCCACTATGGAATCGGAATTCATAGCCTTAGATAAGGCTGGAGAAGAAGCAGAATGGCTTCGACAATTCTTAGAAGATATACCGTTGTGGCAAAAGCCAGTGCCCGCTATATGTATACACTGCGATAATCAAGCAGCTATATCTAGGGCACAAAATGTTATATACAACGGTAAGTCTAGACATATTCGTCGTAGACATAATACCGTGAAGCAGTTGCTCTCAAATGGAATTATCTCTATTGACTTTGTATCGTCAAAGGATAATTTAGCGGATCCGCTTACTAAAGGTTTAAGTGGAGAGCGTATAAACTGCGCATCGAGGGGAATGGGTCTAAAAGCCTAACCTTACCGAGTCAGCTTAATGGAAACCTCACTTAGCGACTGGAGATCCCACGGACTAAGTTCAAGAGGAAAAACTAGTTATGATTGATTCAGCAAGTAAGCACTTGGGAGCTTGACTCCAATCCATTCCTATGGTGCACATAAGTGCTTTTCTACAAGTGGGTTAAGGATAAACTTAACGCTTTTAATGATGCCTATATCTTGTTTAAAAACAAGTGGAGTAGAGTAGACTACTCTTAATAGGTCCATCACCTATGTGAGTATAGAGTTGGGTCGGCTCTTTGGGAATTTCTATGGAGGCTGTTATTCCCTAAAGATACTCTCTGAAACCAAGAATGTCCAGGGCCAAAATGGACACAACAGAGAACCAAAGTTGATTTGGAAAGTCACTGTGTGAAGCTTGTTGACTTGGCTTACACTAACGGCTAACAGTTCAAGACCTAGTTCACTGATTAGCCAGTAAGTCCGATAAAGTTTTCACTATGGAAGGTTCAAGACCTAGTTCACCTATCCTTATGTAGTTTCTTTTCTAAAGTACCTTACACAATAGAGTCAGTCTCTTGTGTGTCATTTCCTTGAATCTCCATTCATTGTGGGGGATTGTTGGAATTGAAGAATATAAAAGTGAATCTTCGAGTTGAATTATGGCGAGATCCGTTGATCGAATCAACCGGATGATGGTTGGAGTGTGTTCTCCTTCCATTTGTGATGAACGTGGTATATTCACATGTTCAATTCCGACTTCGAATGAATGAGATATTCAAGTCCAAAGATTGCCTAATTCAAAGCCAAAAGGGACTAAAGTTAGCTACATGCATTTAGTCCCACATTGGCCATGTGTTGGAAGCTCATGGGGTATAAATAGAGAAAAATGAGAACAAAGGGCGTGCCCTTTGGGTACTTGGAGTTTTCGCGCGCGAAAAGGAGGGAACTATGCACGTACATACGTACGTGCGCGTACGCGCGCCGCCGCTGGCGGCGGCCGGCCGGAGCCGGAGCCGGGCCGGCTCGGGCTCGGGCCCGGGTCCGTGGTCCGTGGTCCGTTCCCTACCTGGTTCTGTCCGAACCGTCGCAACTGCTGGAATTTGGCGGACGAGAATACCCCTCCAAAGCGATATAAAAGCGCTCCAGGGGTCCATTCTCAGACACACCAAAATTTGAAATCTTTCTCTCTCTCTCTAAAGTTCTGACTTCGGTTCTGAACTGGGCTCCAGCGAACGACTTCCAGAGCGACTTCTAACGAAGTGGGAATCTGCGACTTCCAAGTGAAGTGGGAATCCGAAGTGACTTCCTAAAGGAAATTCTGCCAAAATTCTTCAACCTTCCTACGTCCTCAACAGTGGGGGTTCCTCAAAAGAGTAAGACAAATATTCATTTGAAATTTGTCGTTATACCGCTGTTTTGCTAATCCTGTGTAGGTACTGGTGACTACGGTTCGACCGTACGGTAATTTGGTAGTGCTATCCAAATACCGTGAAGAAGTGTTGTATCTTAGGAGACCAGCGTCCATTATCCCGTTAGCACCGGTGCGGGGGACGTAATTGTCTTAAGGAGATTCGCTGTAAGCGTACCTCACTTCAAATACTGTATAAGTGGACTAAGTCCTTTATACAGGGGATATACTTTACAGTATATCGAGATTGACTTAGATTCAGTCTAAGTGTTACTGTATAAGTGGATTAAGTCCTTTATACAGGGGATATACTTTACAGTATATCGAGACTGACTTGGATTCAGTCTAATTGGTGCTTAAACTAAGGAAGGAAATTGAAAGGTGGTTCTTAAATTAAGGAACGTTCTATTGAACGGAAAACCTCCCACCTGATATTGCTGACCTGGCCAATTAGATTTGATATCTCAGTGATCTTGATTAGTTGTCAGATTGATTCTTGTTAAGCAGAATACCAACAACTATAACATTAGAAGTGAGACACATGACAAGATTAGAACAAACTATCTGTTTCTGAAACCGTAGAAGAGAGAGAGACTCACAAATCTGTACGTAGACTACACCTTTGAAGAAATACAGGGACAATATATTTGCATCAACTTTAGGCAACATATGAAGAACAAAAAACATAATCCACTTCTTATTCATTTTCATGTGAATAAGTGTAATTTGTTTAGAATGAAAGCTATGCAATTTATTCTGAATGAAAGCAACGCTTGGGTCTACCGTGTATTGGGAATTCTAGAACAAGCTGCAACTATTTGAGGATCCAAATTTTTTCCATCAACTGAAATACGGGAGGTCCTCGCAGTTGGTTTAACTGGTTGGTCTGGATCGATTAGAGCACAAGTGGACATTTATTCTCTACCGACACGACCCCGTCAGGTCCCGAGTTTGCTCTTCGGAGGCCGCCGGTGAATCTCATCAGCGGTTGAGTTAAGTTGTAATATATATATATATATATATATTATATAATATATATATATATATAATATATATATATATATATATATGGGAGAAATTAAGTGAATAAACAAGTTTGTAAAATTAGCATTTATATTCAAATACTTTCCTTTCCTTGAACTATTTGACTTGAGATTAATAACTAATTTCTTGAATATCTTCGTGTTACAATCGGTTCAGTGTAGCTAGAAATTTTCTTATTATGTAAGTTTTAAACTGCAATTCATCACTTCTTGTCACTTGAAAATCGCAAGACCATCACCGATCGAGTAAATCTTTGATGAAGTTTACCCAGAAAATTATAAGTTGTTTTAACAAATTATGTGTTTTACCGACTTTTCTCTTGTCTTTTATTCCATCAAAAGTTTTCTAATAATAGATGAGTTATCAACATCTGCTAAGGCTCATCGTGTCCCATGCGAATGTCAGTATTACTCCCCAACAGTAGTATTAAAGTCTAGGTTGTGACTCACGGGTGAGTAGAGTTCAATTTGAAGCCGATAAGTGACTCATGAGTTCACCAAGGTCCGATTTCCCATGAACGACAGAGATTTGTGGATGGTTAGTGATTACTGATGTTGGTTGTGAGAGCAAAGTCGATGTATCCATGATGAGATTCTCACGACAGATCGAGATTCATAGATGGTCCAAGAGTCTCGTAAATGATAACTGGAGATATATTCATACATGAAGGGGTACGTTGTTAGATATTAATGTACAAATATAGTCCTACATTGAAAAATGAATAAAAAAGTAATAATTTAAATAGAAAGTGAGGTCTTTACCTGTTAGCTTAAACTTTTAGGCAAAACTGATTCTCCTCTTTTTAGGCTCATCGTGTCCTCTGTGAAAGCCAGTGTAACTCCCTACAACCATCATCAAACTCTCCACTATTGGATTTGAGACGTGACGTTGTCTTTGCGATCATTGTTGATGGGTGCTCCACGACTAAAGCCTTGTCCTCGCTGACGACCACAGTCCCTCCATAGTTCGTTCCACCACCTCTTTGTCCTCCCATGCTTCTATCACTCACTATCAATTGAGTTTTCAGAGCTTACTCAATTGACGGCGTTTTGACTCAGGTGATGCTCAAAGGCTTCAAGTGATCCATGAGTCCTTCCACTGTTAGACTTTTTAAGTCTTGAGTTCTTCAATTTGACTGAGGACTGTGCCAAATTTGAGACGTGGCACCCTTAAAATTTTCTCAATCATCTTTCTTATGTTTTCTCTGTTTAATTGAATCTGATTAGATATTGCAATAACTTGATCAAAGTACTTTGCAATTTTCTCATTTTTCAATTGTTTATTTTCCAAAATCTCCTCGTAGAGTTTGAAGTCGCACCTTATTCACCTTCTCAACTCCTTTTTAAGTTATCTTCAATAAATTCCACTCTTCTTTTGCCATCTTTGCTTTGCAAATCCTCTCGAACACAACTGGATCCACTGCTTGGTAGATGAAATACAATAAATTTGATCTTTCTTGCAAGTTTCTAGAAGCGCATCCGCGAGTTTGAGGGAGCTAATAAAAAACTCGTGGATTGGCCACCTCCTTGTAGTCGTTCTCCACCAATTCTCATATATACCTTGGGAGCTGAAAAGACACATCAGAATACACCAATGATCATAATTATTACCGACAAACTTTGAAAGCTATGTTGGATCATGTCGTTTGTGGCCATTTTCTTCTCTTGATATTGACCTCAAACTAGTTGTTGAAGACGTGAGGATTGTGGCTTTGATACCATTGTTGTTTTTGTTGAAGAAAAATAAGAGGAGAGAAATTAATAGAGGGGAAAAAATACTAACTTTATTTTATGATTCTAATAATTTCTTATACAAAATTGACCCCTCTTGTTCTCTATGTAAAAGAATATAAATTCTCTAATTTTTTACTCTTATACAAACTCTAATAATCAAATACTATTCTAAATTAATAGAAACTCTTACTATAACTATGACTAGACTTTGACTCTTATGCTATTAGAAGTCAACTACAAAAGTAAATTGAAACTCTATTTACTTATACTATTATAATATTAAAATTAAATATTAAGTCCAATATTGCCTGATGTTAGCAATGGTAGGAATTCAATAATAGGAAATTTTTCGAACTAAAATTGCAGGGTGTGTTAAGACGTGTATTATGCCACGATTCGACTTCACGACGAACGAAAAAACTCAATCAATATAAAAATAGCTAATTGAGTCAATAAATAAATAAATAAAAGGATTATCATAAAGCGACATGAAAGTTTATAACCATTTAAATTCACAGTCTCCTGATCTTTTTCAAAGATAAAATAGTGAATGCCAAAGTCATTTTTTTCTTTTACATTTTAGGAATAACGAGGTTGTAACTTGAGTTTCGCAATTTAGGGCCTGTTTGTTTCGTTGCAAAACGTCGCAAGTCGTAAGTCGTAAATGAGAATAGAAAAAATGAACTGTAGCAGAGAAAATATATTGTGTTTTACGGTGTTTGGTTGATAAAGTGAAGTGTAAATGGAAAAGTATATTGTGTTTTACGGTGTTTGGTTGATAAAGTGAAAGTGTAAATGATAAAGTATATGTGTTTTACGGTGTTTGGTTGGTAATGTAAAAGTGTAAGTGGAAAAGTTGACCACAAAATTAACTGTAGCAGTAATTTAAATATTATAAATACTATTAAATTAAATCTACTATTACAAATTAAATTGTATTAATAAATTTGAGATAAAAAATTAATAATCTTAATATTTATTTATAACAATAATATTAATAAAATATTAGTAAAATTAGAAAAAATTACTACAATATTAACTAAATAAGTAATTATAAATTTTAAGAAAATCTAAAGAAACTGAATAAAATTTTAAGGATACTAATAAAACATAAATATAAAAAAATCTTAAGAAAATTAATAAAATATAGTTATAATATTATAATATTATAAAATACTTAAGATTATTATAATATTAAATTTTATGATAATAATATCGTAATATTATAAAAATATAAAATTAACAAAATAAAATATAATTATAATTTAATAATGAAAATATTATTATGATATTATTATAATGAATTATTACAATATTAACATAATAAAATATTAATATAATTTAAAGTATATTATAATATTAATAAAGTAATTATTTATAATAAGAAATAAATAAATTAAATATATAATATTTTATATTAAAACACATTATTGTTATATTAATAAAATATTAAATTTAAATAAAATATTAAAAAATTGGTGTAAATATTAATAAATAATAAAGTATTAAATAACAATATTAAATTATATATTAAATTAAAATAATAAAATATTAAATATTAAAACAATCTTAAAAATAATAAAAAACTAAAAAATACTAGTATAAAATAATTCGGTAAGAAATTAAACACTATTAAAAATATTAAATATATTAAATATTTAATAATATAAATTATATATTGATTATCAAGTAACTGCTTGACACTACGAATGTATTACAAGTAGAATTTACATGACCACAAAATTAACTGTAGCAGTTGCAAGTGGGAAAATTTGAGTGTAAAAGTGAGATTTATATGACCACAAATTTAACTGTAGCAACTGCAAGTGGGAAATGAGAGTTGTATTTGCGAAATGTTTTGCAACAAAACAAACAGCTAAAAATGGAAAAGAGTTTTACGACTTGCGGTTTTGCGGCGTTTTGCGGGGAAACAAACAGGCCCTATAGACTCTTAACTAGTGAGCTTGAGGATTAGAGAACTGCAGCTTAACTGTGCTCCATCATCGGGGGATGGCGGTTCTCCGGCGTTGCTTCCTCCCTCCTCCTCCTCCAGCTTTCTCTTCGGCTTGTGATCTCCTCCTCTCTCCCTCCTCTCGTCCTCTTTCTTCTTCCATCCTTTTTCTTTTGAACCCAAACTCAGTCTCTTTCTCTCTACCCCCTTTCTTCTTGCTTCTTCTCTTCTTCTTCTCTTTTTCTCTTCCATGGTCTCTTTGTTTTTCCTTCTTCCTACTGTCTGTTTGGGAGCTTGTTTGTTTTTTAGGCGACTGTCACTGGTCTGGTTTTCATTGGTTCCCATCTTTGTTTGGCATGCCCACAAACTGTTTGTTTCTTTGTCTGCAAGGCTCGAGTGAATGAATCTTGCGTGCCACTTCTGTGGCCACATCGGCCACTGGAAGAGTGCTTGTCCGCTGGGCTTGCTATGCTTTCGCTGCAAACAACAGGGCCACTGTGCCAGGGATTGCTCGTTCAGGGCATTGGCGAGTGGGTCGCGGTTGGTTGCAGGAGGAAGTTTGTGGAGGAGTTACCGATGGTGCCGCGCGGAGGCGGGGATCATGCTCATGGCCGGAGAGAGGACATGGAGATTCGGTGTCTCTCTCTAAGGCCATGGGGAAGGGGACGGTCAGTTGATGGGCAACTTGAAGGGAAGATCAATGGCTTTGGGCCTGTGTTTAAACAGGGTTTTTTTTTATCATATAGGCCCTTTATCAAGGGTACGAGTGCTAGTTTTAAGCAGGAAAGTGTTGCTTGTGGACCTGTAAGGTCGGATGTGAGTGAGAGAAACTACGCCGCGACTGGGATAGAATCGGGTCCGAAAGAGGATAGGCCTACCGTTGGGCAGGCTAACAACTCAGACATCGAGGTGGACATCGATATGGGTGGGGCGGGGGATTATGGCTTGGAGGGACTTCTTGCGGGTGGCTAAAGGGAGCGGAGTCTTCACTTGGCCACTTCATGAAGAGTTGATTAGAGGCTGGCATGTTCTTGATGCGGACAGGCATGAAGTTTAGATTGCGTATGTGCGACGAGTTGTGTAGTAGAGGTTTTTCACCGCTATGGGGGTAGCGTTTTGCTAGGAGAGAGGAGGGTCGAGGAGGAGTGGGGGTCTCTAGATGGAGCGAGGTTGACGGTGAGTGTCTGTGAGGCCTGCAGAGGAGTCGAAGAATTTTTTTAAGGAGTTCGACGGTCCGGATTGGTCAAAACCTAGCATCGCTGTCTTGGTCGTGTAGGTGTCTGGATAGCGGCGGCGGCGTCAAGATGTCTGGAAGTAGGGAGACCCACTGTTGGAGTTTTTATTTTCTCATAGGATCATTTTGTATCTTTACATCTTTTAACCCTTCAATTTTTTTTTTGTTTTTTCATTAAAAGCTTATTAATGAAGCGTCGAGGGGCTTTTTGGGCCTCACGGTTTTTCTAAAAGAAAAAACTAGTGAGCTCAAGGAAATAAATAGAGAGTTGTGGAATGCACATATAGATCCAAACGTTATTATTTACTTTTAAACTCTAATTGGAGTCAGTAATTATCAAAAAAAACAAGCATTTCTATTGTATTTTAGAAAGGTATATATCTTTTTCTTTTCGAAACATAAGCTAATTAGAGACTCCTTACAACGCACTCTCACATCTTTGTTACTGAGTTCATATGTGAAGTATGTCACTCTGTTTTAGATCTACCCGAATCTAATTCTAATAAGCAATCTGGGACCAAGCAAAAGACAAAATCACCTTGATCAGAAAAGGGATTGTGAGCATATAGACTACAGAATACGGTAAAATTAATCAACAATTTAATCCAATAAATCATGTAACAAACTAAAAACACAGCTCTCACTCTTCTTTCTTTCTACTTCTGCATAGAATAACAAACCTCAAGCTCCCCTTCACGACATATAAACTAAAAACTTTCAGCTCCAAACTCCGCCTTGTTCACGATGACGCATTATTAATGGCAGCCACCCTCGGCACATGAACGGGGAACTCATGTATCTCGTCCGTCCACGGGTTCTTCTCCTTCGCCGGAACGATGGTCCTCAGCGCCCGCCACACCGCGCTGTTGCATTTGAACCCTGACCCGAACGCAATCTGCCACGTCCGGTCCCCTCTCCTCGTCCTCCCCTTCGCCTCTGTGTACGCCAGCTCGTACCACAGCGAGCTGCTCGAAGTGTTGCCAAATCTGTACAATGTCATCCTCGATGGCTCCATGTGCCACTCGCTCAGCTCCAGATTCTTCTCCAGTTCATCCAGCACGGCCCGACCCCCCGCGTGGATGCAGAAGTGCTCGAAGGCCAGCTTGAAGTCGGGGATGTACGGCCTGATCTTCATCTTGAAGACCTTTCGGGCGACCAGTGTGGCGAAGAATAAGAGTTGCTCGGACACTGGGAGGACCAGGGGGCCAAGGGTGGTGATGTTGGCCTTGAGGGCCTCGCCGGCCACGGCCATCAGGTCCTTGGAGAGGGCGACGCCGACCTTGGCCGCGTCGTCCCTTCTTGGAAGACGCAGCGGTAGGAGCGGTCGTCGGCACCCTTTGGGTGCGGACGGTATGCATGAGCTGGTACTTGGAGCGGCGGCGCTCGGAGCGGCGGTTGGTGAGGAGGATGGCGGCGCCGCCCATGCGGAACAGGCAGTTGGAGACGAGCATAGAGCGGTTGTTGCCCCAGTACCAGTTGAGAGTTATGTTCTCCATGCTCACCACCAATGCGTAGGAGTTGCGGTGAACCTGCGTGTGTGAAAGGTAGAATAATAATGTTTAAACTGTCAGTTTATTGAAATTAGTTGATGGGTGAGCCTGCGACAAAATTCATTTGATTTTATAAGACTTTTTATCATAAACTCAAATTAAATGAAATATACAATAATAATTCAGTAAAACTTTAATATGAATTTATATCTCAATTATGTCTAGTAGGATATATAATCTAATACTCGCACTTCTTGTTTTAAGATTATAGGGTTTTTTTTTTCCCAAAAAAAATCATTATCTATACGATCTTTTCGCTTTTTCTAAGAAATGACTTGTCGTCCAATCAAGAAGTGCATTATTATTATTTTATAAATTTTGAATCGTACCAGTAATTAATGATGATGAGAGACATAATTCATTAGAGTTAACTTATAATTTATAAAATAATATATAATGTAATATAAAATATGTAGTAGACATAACATTACCCTCAATCTAACACAGTTGCAAAACTTGCATGAGTTTACAGCTGGAATGCAACTGTGCTGCAGCTAGTAGCTCTATGGGAAAGTGACATGCAATAAACTCAGTTCTTTATGCCAAGTGCCTCTTAAATTAGAACACCCAACAAAATTATTCCCCGAAAATGTTGTTCAACTACCTGACCTGAAATCCTGCGAACGCTAGCCACCGACCGTTGGACAAGTCAAAGTTTTAGCTCTGTCTCTCTCCAAGTGTGCTCCAAATCTATTTTCCAAACTATAACCTAATGCTGAATTACTTTTTTTTTTTTTTGGGAAATGAGCAGTGTGCAGTCAAACCTGAAGCAGCTGCTTGGCGAGGTCAATGGAGATAAGCCGGCGCTGCAGCCCATGCCACCAAGATTGTAGCACAATGTTCCCCCTGAGCTTGTAGTGATTCACCACCATCGCCGACAGCGACGGCGTAGGATTGAACAAGCTGCAGTTGTTATCAGTATCCCAATGTCTTGGGTCACCCCGGTCTTGGCCAGCAGGTCATCGATCGCGCCGAACATCACCATCTCGGCCTCTTTCCTCGCCTCCGCCATGCACGGGTTGGGCGGCACCCTGATGACGGCCTCGGGGAGTAGGTGGACTGCCCGAGCCCGGACCTCTCCACGATCCTCTTCTGAAACGACACGTTCTCCTCCGTGAACGATCCAGCCATCACAGACCGCTCCACGAAGGTCTCCCTCGTGCACTCCTCGCGTCCTCGGGCTTGTAGCACGAGAAGTCGAGGAGGTAGACGGGG
>JAVJIF010008575.1:0-144951 GCA_038442645.1 Agave tequilana
GAATCATCAAATCTCAGATCAATATCAGAGTATCAAACACTGTACGTCAATCACCAACACAAATAATCAAGGAGAAAACAAACAATTTAACGAGGTTCGACAATTTGCCTAAGTCCTCGAGGTACAAGGATGAAAGATCTTATTCAATCAACTGAGTTACAGGGGTTACAAATTGATCCGAAGATCCAACTTGATCAAAATGATTCAAAATAGAGAAACAATGTAATTTGCTGTAGAATTTTCTCAAAACTAACCCTAGAACTCTCCGATTCTCTCCTTACAATTTGGGTACAAAAACACTGCTTATATAGCCAGAGAAGCAGCTAATAGAAGAAAATTCAAATTGAAACAAATTCCTCTTTAAAAAACAAAACTCAATTCAACTCGAATTGCCAGAACCCACAGGTCAGTCTACTGATATGTGTAGATTAGTCGACTGGCCGATAAAATTAGCCGATTGGTTGATCAGATCAGATCAGTTGACTAGTAGCCAATGCTTCCGTTCCAATTTTTCTGTTAAATCTCAGGTTAGTTGACTGTTTAGTGAAAATAAAAGTGCTTCTACTGAATTCAGGTTTCATCACCTTCAAATTTAGGTTTCATAGTATGGTTGTCACTTTGAAGATCCAACTTGATCAAAACTAATCTAAAGTAGAGAAACTATTCAATTTGCTGTTGAATTTTCTCAAACAAACTAACCCTAGAACACTTTGATTCTCCCCTTACAATTTTGGTACATAAATCATGCTTATATAGCCTAAGAAACAACTAAAAGAAGAAAATTCAAGTCAGATACAAATTCCTCTTCAAAAAGCAGAAACTCGATTCAACTCGAATTGTCAGAAATCGCAGGTCAGTCGATTGATCTATGCAGATTAGTCGACTAGCCAATCAAATTAGTCGATTGGTTGATCAGATTAATGGACTAGTAGGCCAATGCTTCAAGTCCATGTTTCTGTTAAATCTCAGATTAGTCTACTGTTCAGCGAAAATAAAAGAGCTTCTACTGAATTCAGGTTTTATCATCTTCGAATTTAGGTTTCATAGTATGGTTGTCACCCTCTTTAAAATCTCCGCTTCTACCGAGTTTGATGTTGAAACACGATCCTTTAACTAATTTGGTAAGAACTTGTAAAATATAAACGGTAAGAATGCAAAATTTTCCTTTTAAGATTTTTTTTTTAAAAATAATTATCTTTACTTGCACGGACAATTCTTATTTTACTTACATGAAAATTATCAATTGCATGAAACAGACAAGTAATTATATTGCATGAAATAATTCTCTAAATTTAATTGCATGAATTATCAAAATCTTTCTTCTAGACTCATGAGAGTTTCTAGGGTCAGCCCTACCCCCTCAACCGCGGCCATCATGGTTCCTCTCACGTAAGTAAGTCCTTCAAGGGTACTACAGTTGAATAGTATACCTTTCACACTACATGCGTTGGACTTATTAAGAGTAAACTCATCCTTACCTAGCTGTATCATAAGAGCTACAATACTACATACAGGATATAAACATATCCGAGTCGATGCTCCACACGAGTATCACCAGTCCAACTTTCATAGAATCAACTCCCAATCAAGTAGGTTGGGTTCCCGCTGTCGGTGAACTCTATTATGGACTTAACCCTATCTCCTTCGATGATTCTAGGACCACACTCCTAGAAGGACCCTTAATCAAGCCACGAACTTGATATCAAGGTTCCCACTGAAGGAAGGAATCTCGATATCAAGGTTCCCACTGAAGTAAGAAATCTCGATCTCCATCCTATACTCGTTAGAACTTGAGTCTCCTCTTCTCCTATTGGGGTTAAAAAAAAGGAATCCTCCTCCCTTGTTGGGATTAGGATTGGCCCTCCGCTTAGGGCCTCGCTCGTAAGCCATCCTTTCATCATAAGCTTCGTCTTCAAAGTTGTCTTCTTGATAGAAGGTGTTGATGAGTTCCTCCTCGTCGGAAAGATCTTTGAAAGGAAGATTTCATAGAGGATGTCTTGGTGGTGGTGGTTGCCGTGGTGCTGTCATGGGGGTGGTCGTTGGTGAGGAATTTATTTTGTGAAAGTTGTGGATGAGAATTACTTGGTGGAGGTGGAGGTGGAGGTGGAGGTGGTGGAGGAAGATTAATTGATGAACGCCCACGTTCTCTCAGTACGTACCATCGGCAAGACTGTGATCATCGATCTTGAGAGATATCCTTTACCATACGATCTAAGGATGATTTGATGCTGGTGATATCTACCTCAACAACACCTACTCTGGTGGAGAGGCTTGGTTCTTCGTCATCGTCTCCGACCATCGTCGAAACATTGCGGAAGCTCTAATACTAATTGATGCGGAGCGGGAAGCGAATGACGCCGGCTAGATCTCGTACTAGCGCTGATGAACCTTAAAGAAGCTTTTAGGTAGGGATAATTACTCGAATTCACGAGCAAGCAACCCGAATCCACAAGCCAAAGAGAACAACTCGAATCCACGAGCAATTTAGAGAGTAAAATTCAAGCTTATTAAATAAAATTCAATGCCAAAATAGAGAATACCAAGGCCTGTTTATAGGCTTGCAATGAGTTCTAATTTATCTATGAAAGCTACATTCAAAATAAAAAAAAAGAAAATGAAAATAAAAAGAGAGAAAAATCAATTAGAATTCAAATCGGACCGAATACAAAATCCTAATCAGGTTCAAAATTGCTGATTCTTGTGTGGCGATCAACCGAGCTGTCGACCGCTAGGTCTTTCCATCAATGCCGGTCGACAGGCTAGAGAGTTGAGCTCTCTGTTAAAAACTATCTTCTGGCCGATCGACCGAGCGGTCGACCAGGGGACTGACTTTTGCTTTTCTCTTTTGGATCGGTCGCCTGAGTGGTCGAACGACATCCTGCACGCTCTTCTCTGTTTGTCTGTTGATCTTTGACTGAATTGCCCTGTCGATCGAGTGGTCGATCAGGGCCTCTGCCTGGGCCATTATTGAGGCTTGATTTGTGTCTTTGCTCTCCTACATTAGGATTAGTATTATATAATACTAATGGCTTGTTTGTTTTGGCAAAGAGAGGACCTTAGCTGTTTGGTTTGCGCGAAAGAGACCTCAATGATCTCGGAAGAGATCCGAGCTGGCTTCGACGTGTCCAGCGGAGCTCCGGATTTTCTTCCACTCGATTTCAGCCCTTGAAGAGAGAGGGGAGCTCGCAGATCAAGGCATTGTTTGATTTTTTTTTTTAAATTTTCTTCTCTCTTCTTCTCCTTCCTCTTTTCCCCTTTTTTCTTCCAACTCCCTCCTTCCTTCTTCAGCGGACCCAAACACATCTTTTCTCTTTCTTCTCTCTTTTAAACCTCCTCTCTTCACTTCCTTTTCTTCTCTCTTCTTTCTCTTCCAAAGAACAAACAAGCCCTAACTGTACTAGGGTAAAGGTTTTTTTTTTTATCATGTAATTGTAATGCCTATATATTCGAGTATTTCCCTCATTAATAAAACAAGCGTAAGGTTACAATACACCTAGGTGTAACTAAGTTACACACACATCTTTCCACTATACAAAAATTTTGCATGATTAGGTATAAACAAAAAATGTGAGTGGTCCCCATAAGGTGTTTAAAAGATATTATTTTGTGCGGTGAAAAGAGGTGTGTGTGTAACTTAACTTAGTTACACCTATATGTATTGTAGCTCTACCCATAAAACAATAAACAATTTTAGTTTCTTCTTAAACTGATTTAGCAAGTTATATAGCGAAACTTTTCATTAATGATAATTATTATTTAGATAGAAAACACAACATTTACATGTTAACATATCCTTCTCTTCTGACATAGTCTTAATCTTGCCATTATCTACAAATCCCAAGCACTAGGAAGTACACTCTGGTGATTTTATTGATAACTAATCTTTTTTTTTTCCCCTTCTCTCTTTAAAGATTATTATGTTCAGTTTACAAATCTTTTTATTCAGTTCTTATAACAATCCAATAAGAGAAATGTTAAATTAACTTCTTTTGGGAGTACCAGTGAATTCAGGAGAATAGTGGAGAAATTGAGCTCTACATGCATTATACATTTTACATGACCAGACGATACAATAGATATAATAGCTTCGTATATTATTTAAGAACCGTCCATGAAATATAGTGTCAATATATGTGGGAAGACTGGCGGACATCATGTATCCCTGGAACGGGTCGGAAGATTTGGGATATTCACGTTCAAGCCGTTGTTTGATCCATCTGAATTGAACACAATTCGAGGATCTTTAACCAGAAAAAGATCTCTGTTGACGGAATTTCTCAGCGGGCTCTATTATACTCTGACGTCTAGAGAAAAAAATTTGTATGACAATGTAGCCCCCTCTCTTCTCCTTCTTCTTCTTCTTCTTTTTTTGTTTAACCAATCTAGATTGAACGCAATTTGATGTTCTTTAATCAGAAAAAGATCTGTGTAGAAGAATTTTCTCAGGGGGCTCTATTCTACTCTGACGTCTGGAGGAAAAAAATTGTATAGCAATGTGGCCCTCTCTCTTCTTTTTATTTTTTTTTCTAGACAACCAACCACACACCTTTCGGATAGCTTGAAATAATAATGCCGCGTGAGCAGTAAGCTTCAAACTTGGGTTCTGGAAGGCGAGCGGTGCTCTAACAACCCGGGGCAACCAAATGCCCAAATGTGGGGGACATGTGGCCCTCTCTCTTACCCCTTCCCTCTTATACCCGTTTTCTTCTTTAAAAAAAAATAAAATTAGAAAAGTAATTTTAACACAATCATTAATACATTACCACTTCTGCAGTCCAATTCTATAAAAGGAGCCAAATACAAATCAACATATCTATCATGAAACCATGAATTCATTAGGGAGAGTGGACTTGAGCCTCATCAAGATTCCCATGCACTCGACGCTGCCATACAAAACAACAAAAGTATCAGATAAAAAGATCAAAGTAGACACCCAGAGAAAAGAAACAGAAAAATAAAGAAATAACTTTCATGATATAAACAAATAAGAAAATGAAGAAGGAGAAGAAGAATGAAGGCCAGGTGTTTGTTGAAATGCCCAAGTTAACACTCACCAGTCTTAGAGATGCTCCAGCTGCTGTCATCGTAACCCAACGCCCAGAAGAAGTACCCTCCGAGCTCCCTCGCCCTCGCAAACTCCACCTTCACCGCCACCGACCTCGGGTCGTCGTACCCGATCCAACTAGTTCTGGCGTACGAGTACGCGGACACGGTCATTGCGTCATACACAACCATGGCATTGCTCTCCTTGTTGAAGTCAACAATGGCCGAGTATATCATAATCCCCTTGGGGCCGGGCCCAACCGCCACGGCCGGGGCACCGATGCCGTTGTCGGACGCGTTCTTCAGCTGCCAGCTGTGGCCGTAGAGGGGGATGCCCATCACCACCTTTTGTGCGGGCACGCCCGCGGCGATCCACGACTCAACGCCGTAGCTCGTGCTCACGTTGCTCTTCGGGTCGTAGAGGGCCGCCGGTTCCCCGGTCTGCGACGTGTTCCAACCCCCGTGGAAGTCGAAGCACATAGCGTTTATCCAGTCAAGAGTGCGCCCCATCGTCGCCGCTGGGTACGACCTGCGTGAGATTAAAAAAAAAAAAATGTTTTCAATTTCATCAAGCACTCACTTCTAACAGAGATTTGATTATAATTGCCTGTTACTTAGCGAATGATTAAGATTCTTTTCGACTGTGAAATAAGAATGAGCAGAATGCATAAAGAATATGATATTAGTTATGATCAGAATAGATTTTAATTGTGAATACATTGATAAAATACATACAAACCTTGTGATTCCTCCGAGGGACAAGCTGGAAGCATAGTAAACGGCAGCTGAGAGCAGCAGCTTGGGCCGGCCGGACGTCGCGGCGTCGCTCTCGACCGCCGCCCGCCACTCTACAAACAACTCGGCCAGCCCGTTCATCTGACCAACGTCTTTAGGGAACTCCCAGTCGAGGTCCAGCCCGTCGAGCCCGAACCAGCGGGCCACCGCAATCGCCGAGTTGATGAACGCGGCCCGGCGGTCTGGTTGGCGACGAGGCCCGCGAACGTGGGCAGGCTGATGCCGCCGCCGCCTCCGACAGTGAGCAGGGCCTTGGCCGTGGGTTGTGTCCGTGGGCCGCGGCCACGAAGGCCGGGATGCTGTCGGCGTCGAAGGGGGTGATGCTGAGCTGGAACGAGGCCGGGTCGGGCTGGACGAAGGCGTAGTAGACGTGGGTGAAGAGGGAGAGGTCGATGGCAGAGGCCGGGAACGATGCGTTGAGGTACGAGGGCCAGTAACCGGCCTTGATCGCCGTCGTCGACATGGGGAAGCTGTGAACAAGGAGGAGGAGGAGAGTGCAGCTCCAGTGGTTGTTCATGGTTGCAGCTGTGCTTTGTTTCGTTTTGTGAAAGGGGTTGGTGAGAAAGTTTGAGAGTTGCCAGATTGAAATTTTATAGAGAGAAGAGAGACGTAATGATTTTGGAGAGTACAAGGGAGATTGTTGATTTATTTGGGGGTGTCAGCATTCACCTCCCCTTGGCCTGCACTTTTGTCCATCTTGTTGAACTAATTATAAGTTAAATTTCACTAAATTACAATAAATTACCTCATCATCTTTTCAAAAAGTAATGGCAGTCAAAGTGTCTTCGATAGGACTTGTGACAATATATAGAGAACAAACTTCTGCACAAAATAAAATATTCCTTGATAGATTTCTCGTAGGATTTAACGATCACATAGCTGTGACGTAAGAAACTTCTGAATGTAAGCATAAGAACAATATGCAAACTAATGTTTGTTATATTAAAACACAATGAGATGTTTAATGCAGCAATCATCACCAACTCTTGTTCTCTTTTCCATCATAACTGTATTGTTTAAAACATATTTGAGATTACAATGGCAACTCCAACGACCGAAGAATCTACGCTGTTTGGGTTTCTCAGTTATTTTTATTAGTTTCTAGAATTAATCTGAAAACTAATCAATGTCATCGGTCTAATTGGCCAGGTCAGTGAATATCCGGTGAGAGGTTTTCCGTTCAATAGAACGTTCCTTAATTACAGAATCACCTTTCAATTACCTTCCTTGGTTAAGCACCAATTAGACTGATAGAAGAATATTCTTCTTTGAAAGTCACAGATTCAGACAACAATTCTATTAAAGAATATGTTGAATTTTTTGAGTTTTCTTTCAGAATGAATTTTCAGATTTCGGATGTGTTTAAAATGAGAGGAAGGAACTTGTTTTCCTTTTCTGTGTTGTTGTGTGTTTAAAATGAGAGAGAAGTACAGAATCACCTTTCAATTACCTTCCTTGGTTAAGCACCAATTAGAATTAGACTGATAGAAGACTGATAGAAGAATATTCTTCTTTGAAAGTCACAGATTCAGACAACAATTCTATTAACTTGTTTTCCTTTTCTGTGTTGTTGTGTGTTTAAAATGAGAGAGAAGGAGTGTCAGTCGTTGTGCTGTTTCGGTTTAGATCCGGATGACGGAGCGGGTGCGATCCGCTGTACCAAAGGGCACACCCTTTGTTCCTATTTTTCTATATTTAAACACTTCAAACTTTCATCTTATGGCCAATGTGGGACCTAATACATTTGGCAACCTTTAGTCCCCTTTTAGCTTTTGAATTAGGCAAACTTTAAACTTGAATATTTCATCCATTCGAAGTCGGAATTGAACATGTGAATATACCACGTTTATCCCCAATGGAAGAAGAACACACTCCAATCATTATCCAATTGATTCTATCAACGGATCTCGCCGTAATTCAACTCAAAGATTCACACTTAATTCTTCATATTTCCAAACAATTTTGCTACCGATTCATGTTTAATGAAGAGATTATGAGAAAAAAATATGGAGGAATTAATCCACAAACGTACTGTCATCATCTCCTGCTCCTCTCAAATATGCTTTAATTAAACAACTCAACAATGGCCTATGCTCCTTCCAAACAGCAATCATGTTGCAGTCCGTAGGAGGAATATATTTGTTTTCCTTCATCACAAAGAGCAAATTCTTCGCAATGATTCCAACGATTCCAAGCTGCCAAACACCAAAAGCATCCACACAGTGAATTTCAAAGTATCAAACCAATCCAAAAAACAAAATGCCACGGCAAAAGACAAGTAACCAACACCCTCTTCATCGTATTCTTCTTGTTATAATGCATTTGTATGATTACCTGCTCCAGAGATGCGAGAATCCTTGCATAATAAAATACCCTGTAGACTTCTCCTTTGCATACTATGTAATTTTGATTGCAGAAGATGTAGAAAAACATGGGGAAATTAGTGAAAACCGAAGGATCTTCTTCTGCTTGTTTGACATTCATCATCACGTGAGGATCTTCTCGCCCATCATCTTAAACAAATCAGCAGCTGCTGCTATATTCCTTCTTGGTGCTTCATATTTGATCAGCAAAGTTCAATTTGCTTCCATGTAGGTCATCAATGAATAACCACAAAAGCTTTCACAAATCCAACTTCTGATCTATGTTGAGGATATATCTTTTCAACTAGCATTTCCTCTAATCTTTGAGAAACAATGTTTCAGTCGTAACAGCTACTGTATGTAGTGTACATGCTCTGCTTTTAAAACTCCCCACAAAAACCCTGTACGAAAGATTATGCTCAGAAGTTACCAAGTTGTCCAAAGATGAACCTCTTGTCAACTAAATATCAATTGCTGCCCTCTACCCTCGCAAAATAAAGGATAGCTTTGAAGTCAACCAACCAATCCAGAGTAGCCGAATACACATCCTGCTGTCCTTAAATAGTTCACAATCCATCTTTGTGCACCAATTTAAGGTGGTTGAATTTGAGGAAAACTTGAAATTTTTTGAAATCGATCTGATCTTTCATCGATTGTCATTGTCGATAAACAGCTTGGACATTCACAACTTGTGTAACCAATGGTGAGAGTATACCAGTTGAGAAGTGGACAGTCTGTTAAAAAATCAAGAATGATATGAGGCTAAATTATGAAAGAACTAACAATCTTGACTGCACATATATTTGTGATGCCATATCTCTCAGTTTGGAGTTGAATGCTAATTTGAGGTGAGGGAGCAGAAGAAGGAAGGAACGGGGAGGTTGTTAATCATGACAATGCTGGGGCATGAATCTTTGGTAATTTTCACTAACACTGAAATTTAGATCACTATGTAGTTATTATCATTGTTGTAAAAAAAAGTAGCTACTATCATATGAAAAAAAAAATTAGACAATAAAGAGAAATGAATTTGAAATATTACCTTGTCACAGACAGTCAGAGGCAAAGTAGACAATCAACGACTGCGAGAAGCAACCACAACAGCCTATCGGCAGTAGTCTCCACTATGATTGAGAGCATGTTTGGTTGTTCACAAGTGCAAGTTGTAAGGAAAAATTATTTTGCTTAAACTGAATAGTTGTAAAAAAAAAGAAAATAAGAGTAACTGATTGGTATTTCTTAAATTTTTTTTTTTTGAGTCTTCTAAAATCAAAATTATTATTTTATACCTGGTTTTCTGTTTCTTTGTTATTAGTTGGGTTGGATAACTAAAATGAGAAGGAATTATCTGGAATAATATCTATATTTATGGAAAAAAATGAACTAGGGTTGTTTTTGTTGGAATATCAAATAAAAATGTCATTTTGACATTAATTTTGAAAGAAGATGAGATCATAAGAAGAAATGAGTCATCATCATCAATTTAGAGAAAGAAATGAGTCATCATCATCATTAGGAGAAATGAAGAGTCATGATCATCATTAGGAGAAATGAAGAGTCATCATCATCAATTAGGAGAAATGAGTCATCATCATCAATTTAGAGAAATGATGAGTGATCATTTTCAATTAGAAGTTAATGAGTCATATATGTATTTTGCCTATAAAAGGCTAGTGTATCTCTTTGTTTTTAATCAATAAAGCAAGCAAGAAACAAAAGTTGAATAAGATCCATTCTTCACTTAAAATTTTAGATTATAGTATATTAGTCCGTAGACTATATACAACAAGTTGGTATCAGAGCCAATTCAATTTTTGTTTCATTTCCTCTTCTCCTCATGGCCTCCACCAACAATCTCATCAATCCACAAGTGCCCAAGTTATTGAAAGATAACTATGAGAGTTGGTCAATTCAGATGAAAACTCTATTTGGTTCTCAAGAGTTGTGGGAGCTAATCTTTGATGGGTTTAAGGAACCCACACCGGAGGTAGAAGCCGCCTACACCGCCGAAGAGAAGAAGGCTCTTAAAGAGCAAAGAAAGAAGGATAGCAAGGCTCATTTTTTACTCTATCAAGGGTTGGACGAGTCTACCTTCGAGAGAGTTGCCGAAGCAACGACGAGCAAGGAAGCATGGGAAATCCTTGCTACCATCTACAAAGGAGTCGAGCAGGTGAAGCGAATTCGCCTTCAAACTTTGAGGGGCAATCTTGAAGCCGCTCAAATGAAAGATGAAAAAAAATCTCCGATTATTATTCACGATTACTTCTAATTGTGAATAAAATGAGGAGAAATGGAGATAAGATGGAGGACATCCAAGTGATGGAGAAATTGCTGCGATCCCTCACATCAAAGTTCGAGCACGTGGTGGCAGCAATTGAGGAGTCCAAGAATTTGGAGGAGATCTCAATAGAGGAGCTTTTGGGATCTCTCCAAGTTCATGAGCAACGCATGCAAAAGAAAACTGGTTCCATAGTCTTGGAACAAGCATTAGAGTCAAAGCTGACTCTAAATAATCGAGGCTCATATAGTAGAGGTCGTGGTCGTGGCAGAGGCAGGGGACGTGGTCTCCAACAACGAACCACTCAAAATCAAGTGGAGTTCCAAAGCTTCAGAGGTCGAGGACGAAGCAATCGGGGAAGATTTACATCTGGGCGAGGAACCAATAAGAACGTCCAATGTTACAACTGTCAAAAATTTGGACACTATGCCTCGGATTGCTGGCACAGAACTGAAGATCTTACCAATCTTGCTGAAGCAACAAATGATGTGGGTAATAACTTTACTCTTCTTCTTGCTCATGATGATTCAAGTGTTCAGAATGATGTTTGGTACCTTGACTCGGGTGCTAGCAACCACATGTGCGGGAAGAAAGAACTATTCATAGAACTCGCAGACGGAGTTCATGGAAGTGTGAGCTTGGGAGATTCTTCAAAACTCTCCGTTGAAGGCAGAGGGAAGATCAAAATCTATCAAAAGGATGGTAAGCCTGAGTATATTTCTGATGTTTATTATATTCCTAACATGAAAAGTAATATTCTCAGCATCGATCAATTACTCGAAAAAGGATATAAAGTATATATGGAGAACAACCATCTTTGGTTGAAAAATGCAAAAGGAGGTCTTATAGCTTGTATTAAGATGACAAGGAACCGCATATTTCCCTTGCATCTAAACACAAAAGTTGAGAAGTGTTTTTCAAGGACTCATGAAGAATGAGTCATGGAGGTGGCATCTTCGCTTCGGTCATCTAAATTTCAGCGACCTGAAGCTACTATCTACAGCCGGTATCGTACGAGGTTTACCAACAATCGATCTACCAAGTCATACTTGTGAAGTTTGCATAATTGGCAAGCAAACACGACTTCCTTTTCCCATGGAAAGTTGTGGAGAGCGGAGGCACCATTACAACTTGTTCATACTGATATCTGCAGACCACTGGATCCCGTTTCTTTAGGAGGTAATAGATATTTTATTACTTTCATTGATGATTTCAGTAGAAAGTTGTGGGTGTACATTCTTAAAGAAAAATCTGCTGCCTTTAATACCTTCAAGAATTTTAAAGCTCTTGTTGAAGCAGAGAGTGGCTATAAGCTAAAAACTCTTCGATCTGATCGAGATAGTGAGTACACCTCAAATATGTTTCAAGAATATTGTAGGGAGCAAGGCATAAAGAGGCAGTTTACTACTGCCTATACACCACAGCAAAATGGCATCGCAGAAAGAAAGAACCGCACTATTCTTGACATGACAAGAACCATGCTTAAAGAAAAGGGACTGCTGAAGCAGTTTTGGGCGGAAGCTGTGGTATGTTCAACCTACTTGCTCAACCGGTGCCCGACGAAGCAAGTGAAGGGCAAGACGCCTCAAGAAGCATGGAGCGGCTATACGCCTAATGTCGCACACCTACGACTTTTTGGGTGTGTTGCATATGCTCAAGTACCTGAAGTCAAAAGGAAGAAGCTTGACAATCATGGTGAAAAATGCATTTTCATCGGATATAGCGAGGAGTCGAAGGCATACAAGCTTTACAATCCACTAACTAAGAAACTAGTGGTTAGTAGAGATGTTGTCTTCAATGAAGCTGAAGCATGGAGTTGGAGCAATGAAGAGACTGTCAAAGAGCAACCCATGGTGAATGAACCTGACGAGCCCCTACAAGAGGCTCCACCACCAACTACACCACCGTCTCCTCAACATGCTAAACCGTCTCCTGCAAGAGGTTCTCCATCTTCTGGAGAAGGTAGTAGTAGCGAATCCTCCGTGCAACAAAGTCCAATCAAAATGAGAAGCCTCAGGGAGATCTATGAGCAGATAGAAGAAGATGGAGAAACTAATCTCTTTTGTTTATATGCCGATCATGAGCCTCTCACTTTCCAAGAGGCTAAGGAAGAAGATTATTGACGATCAGCAATGAAGGAGGAGATGCATGCCATCCAAAAGAACGACACATGAGAGTTGACAACACTTCCACAAAATCACAAGGCGATAGGTGTCAAATGGGTGTACAAGATCAAACGCACAGCAGATGGTGAGGTTGATCGGTACAAGGCGAGGCTTGTGGCGAAAGGCTACAAACAAAAATACGGTATCGACTATGAAGAAGCCTTTGCACCAGTTGCTCGATCAGATACGGTGAGACTATTAATTTCACTTGCAACTCATCACAAGTGGAAAATATATCATCTAGATGTCAAGTCAGCATTTCTCAATGGTATTCTTGAAGAAGAGGTGTATGTACAACAACCAGAAGATTTTCTGATAAAAGGGCAAGAAGACAAAGTATATCACCTAAAGAAAGCCTTGTACGGCTTAAAGCAAGCACCACGGGCATGGAATGCCCGAATTGATGGTTATCTTCATCAAAACGGCTTCACCAAATGTTCTTATGAGCATGCCATCTACATGAAGAGGAACCATCAAGGCGAATTTTTAATAATTTGTCTTTATGTTGATGACTTGTTATACACAGGAAGTTGCGTCGAGATGCTTGCTGAATTCAAGGAGGCGATGTTCAATGAATTTGAGATGACGGACAATGGATTGATGTCCTATTTTCTTGGTATCGAAGTGAAGCAACAACAAGATGGGATATTTATATCTCAAAAGAAGTACATGAAGGAAATCTTGGAGAAATTCAAGATGAGTAACTGCAACCCAGTAAACACCCCAATAGCCACAGGAATGAAGCTATCAAGAAAAGGAATTGGAGATTTTGTAGACTCGACTTTTTTCAAAAGTCTAATTGGTAGGTTGAGGTACTTAACGATCACAAGGCCTGATATTGTTTACGGAGTCGGACTTGTGAGTCGCTATATGGAGACACCGAAGGAGTCTCATTGGCTAACTGCAAAGAGAATTCTAAGGTATATCAAAGGCACACTCAACCTTGGTCTATTTTATACTTATGGTGAAACTGCAGAGTTAGTAGGCTATTCAGATAGCGACTGGGGAGGTGACCAAAATGAGAGGAAAAGCACCACTGGCTATGTCTTCTATCTTGGGTCAACTGCATTTTCATGGACCTCAAAGAAGAAAGGAGTTGTGGCCTTATCTTCATGCGAAGCAGAGTATGTGGCAGCTTCATCTACTGTATATGAAGCTATTTGGTTGCGGAACATTTCAAAGGAATTGGATCATCCACAAGAAGAAGCGACTGTAATATTTGTGGACAACAAATCAGCCATCTAACTTGCAAAGAACCCAGTACATCATGGGAGGAGCAAACATATAGATACACGGTTTCATTTTCTCAGAGGCCATGTAAAGCAGAAAACTGTGAAGCTGGAGTATTGTCATATCATGGAGCAAGTAGCAGATATTTTCACCAAGCCATTGCCAATTGAACCTTTCAGAAGGCTAAAAGAAATGCTCGGTATGAAAACATTTTGATTTGAGGGGGTGTGTTGGAATATCAAATAAAAATATCGTTTTGACATTAATTTTGGAAGAAGATGAGATCATAAGGAGAAATGAGTCATCATCATCAATTTAGAGAAATGATGAGTCATCATCTTCAATTAGGAGAAATGAATCATCATTATCATTAGGAGAAATGAAGAGTCATCATCATCAATTAGGAGAAATGAGTCGTCATCATCAATTTAGAGAAATGATGAGTCATCATCTTCAATTAAAAGTTAATGAGTCATATATGTATTTTGCCTATAAAAGGCTAGTGTATCTCTTTGTTTTTAATCAATAAAGCAAGCAAGCAAGCAAGAAACAAAAGTTGAATAAGATTCATTCTCCACTTAAAATTTTAGATTATACTATATTAGTCCGTAGACTAGTATACAACAGTTTTGAATTTGGTATTAATTAGGAGAGAACAAGGGAGAGTGGGTGTCAGCTTGTAGAACTCGAGGGCTGCGTCTAAATTTTAAATTAGGATGTTAACAGCAGCTAGTTCCCCTTGGCCTGCATCGTTTTGCTTCACTAGAGTTGCCAGGACTACTTTTATTTGATTTCTCTCTAAAGAACCAAACATTTCTACTTAATCTGCTCCAGACCTTTACAGTATATCTCCAACCCAAAGACCTAAACGCATTTTATTTATTTTGGTTGGCACTGTGCAGAGTCTAAACACTTCCTGGTGCACTTTAAAGGAAACTAAAAACTGCAGTCAAGTTTAGCTTCACAAATGTATGGCTTCCCAAAAATGTGATGAAAGCTTTTGTTAGTGTTTTGCTGGGTGTATTTTAGTGTTCTACTCACTAAATCTTGGACCAGTCATATGAACTTTATTTTGAGAGGGTAACCCCCTCCCCTTTCTAAGAGGAAGTTTCTCTCTTTCTATACTCCCCAAGATTGACACCAGGGTTGTGTTTGCTGCCTTCTGAGAATTGTCAGACTCAACTTCAATAAAGGACTGCTTCTGAATGAACTAGCAATTTGTTCAATTTTTCTGCAAGCATAGGTTTTTGGCAACAAGTCATTTCTCTCCTCAAAGGAGCTCATTGATTCAAATCCATTGGAGCCTTGACACTGATTCAAAACTGACAGGAAAAGATTCAAAAGGAGAATAGAAAAACAGAGGAAAATCCCAGGACAAGGTTCATTTCTTCTTTGAAGTATATGGGCAAAAGAAATTTTACAGGATAGTGCCCAGTTTGCTTCAAATCTCCCAAAAAAAGTTGTGGGCTTCCATCAGAGAGGGCAAATGGTTTATAGCTTGATAATTATCTCTTTGTTTGTCAGATTGACTTATTGAATTAGTACCCAATGCTTCGAAATTTTGTTTACTATAAATACATGAAAAGAAAATATGAGTAAATATGTGGAAAGCAATTGAACTGGGCAATTCTCGTAGCAGCATATGACCTTTGTTTTAGCGAAGTTTCACTAAAACCAGAATTTGCATTATATGTCTGTAGGTACATTTACATAGAGAGATGATGCTCGGAAACCCTACGCAGAGTTTGAGATTCATAAACTGTTACACTGAAAATATATATAGAAAGAGAGAAGACAACTGAGACTTTGTTTATAGAGTTCATTGAATTTATTAAAAGAGAGAGATGTGAGAAAGCATTAGTCTGATGGCACTGACAAGTTAAAGTTAGTAAAGTAATTGGCAATTATATAAATTTCCTGAGATACAAAATGAAAAATGCATGCACATTTGCATTGAGTGGGATAACAGAGAGTGAAATATTTTCTTCACATTTGGTTATCTGCAATCTTCCGTCTGCGATTTCTGTTATCTTCTTCCTTGTGATAAGTTAGCTTCTCTGTCATCATCTTTCTGATGACTAACTTCAAGGACCAGCCTCATGAGATTTGAGTAGATAAATACTAAGTACATGTGGCTTAGAAATACATCATTAAATGTACTCAATGCTATTAGGTAATTAAGAGTAATCAATAAGAGTTACATTCTCAATCAGAAAAGGATTATGTATGTGATACAGCTAAAGTGTCATTTAGACTATCTCGACTGAAGTGTGATTCTGTGTGTTAATCAGCAAACGCACAAATTTTTGAATTGATCTTATTTTAAAAAATAAAAAAGACTTATATCAGAAATAATTAGGGAAACAAACTTCTCTCACACCTCCTGTGTGCCACATCATCCAACGGTCGTGAAGCGGGTTAAAATACTCCAGTATTATCAACACCGGAGATTTATATGTTGGCCCAAGGTTAAAATCACTCGGTTTTATGGTTTTGATGATAACAAAACATATGTGATTGTTTGTACTAATCAAGTTCAAGTGTTTAAGTTTATCTCAGAGCTCTAAAGATTCAAAGAGTTTTCTTCCTCTAAAAGAAGGTGTTGGAGACTCAAGAAGACTCAGATATGGGATCAAAGCTCAAAGCACTCGCTAATGAAGAAGCCAGGTTGAAGATCTTGAAGTCACCTAGAGTCTTGTAAAATATTAGTTTGTTAAAGTGTAGAATATAGTAGTAACGCTCAAGAAGTTACACACCTAAAATACATGATTTTGAAAAATATAAGTTTTGATAGCATAGGTATTTTGTATGTTTGATTTTGATACATGTCTCATAATTTTTTCAAAATTTTATAAAAAGTTTAAAACATGTATTTCATCACCTATACATTACTGAATTACCCTTAAACTAATACAAAATATTTTGAAAATTATTTGATATTCAAATTCATACATAAAAACTGTTTCAGGCCAGAAAGGTCGACCGGCCGGTCGACCGGTGCCTATTGCAGGTCAGAACGGTCAACCGGGCCTTTGGCTAAGGGTGTGCACGTTGTCGGTCGACCGACTGAGACCCTAACTCTCGGTTGAGGTCGGTCAACCGACAGTTTAAATCTGTATTTTTAAAACACCGAGCGGTCGACCTCCCAGTCAATCGGAGCCAACAGTTCTTTTCTGGATGACCTGTTGGTCGATCAATGATGGGTCGACCGACAGGCTGCCAGATGGCCATAACGGCTAGTTTTTAAATCTCTTTTATTTTTAGTAGATTCCAACGGGCATTTTTTGTTTCTAAGTATCGACACACACCCCAAATGACTTGGTATGATTTATAAACGATATTTATTCATTGCCTATATATATGGGTCATGAGTTTTGATTTTAAATAAGAAAAATACACAAGTTTACAAGTTTTTCAAGTTTGTTTTAAAAGAGAAAAGTTTTTCTAGCTTTTATTCTCAAGTATTTTCTTCCCAAATCTATTTTCAATTGGTTTTAAAACTTCTCTATTCCTTCTAACTGAATTTCATCTCTCACTTAACTTCTTGAGCAACACTTCAAATTCTACTCTATAAGAAGTTGTAAGAGAGAGTGTTCGTAATCTTGTTAGATTACCAAGTGCTTTGTAACCTCAATTGATTTTGTACTACCTCTTGTGTAGAGGGTTGAGTTTGTAGAGTTATATACTCCGGTCTTGTGTAGACCAAATTGTAATTCCTTTGTGTAAGGTCCCTTCATGGAAGATCCCTTAGAGGATAGTGAAATCCTTCATAGTGGTGAAGGCGGGGCGGAGAGCTATGGCTCGAACCTCGGAATAAATTCTCTTGTGTCTGCGATTGCTTGTGTCTTACTCTCTATTGTTTTTCATTTTTTATACTTGTGTAATTATTCATTTTGCATTTTATAATTGCTTTCATTCCATCACTTTCATTACCGGTCTATACTCATCTCAATAAGGAGGCAATTGGGCACCTCAACTCATTATCTAGATGAATCAAAGAGGAGAAGTTCTAGATCCCTTTACGGGGAATTCGGCTTCAATTCTTATTTTCAGTTACCGTTTGCATAATTCATCATAATTAGTTTTAAAATTGCATTTAGCAAAACACCTATTAACTCCCCTCCTTCTAGGTGTATTTCATTATAAACCGTCTGTAAATCTCTGGTGTTACCAACACCGGAGCTTTATAATCCCTGCACAAAATATGGGCATAAAACTCTGGTGTTGGTAACACCGGAGTTCTATAACTTAGTCTCTTTCAGTCATCCTCTGTTCCGTTGCCTCTATGCAGGAGGTATAAAACCCTAGTGTTGGTAACAGCAGAGTTTTACAGATGGTTTAAAAATCTCCGGTGTCAATAGTACTAGAGATTTTTTTAACCCACAATACAATTCTTGTCCGGCGTGGCGTATAGATGACGTGAGATAGGTCTATTTTCCTAATTATTGAGTCATTTTTAAAAATAAGATTATTTCAAAATTTTGCCCTAAGCAAACACAAGCGAATCGAAAAATTAGGGACAAAGACATCAGAACCCATAATGCATGAACCCATAATGCATGCTTCAGAAAGGGGGAAAAAGTAGGTTTTTTTAAAATAAAAAAGAAGAAGAAAACAGAGAAATCGGAATTAAGTTCCAAACAAAAGGACTTCTTTTTTATTTATTTTCTTGAATTTCACTTGGATATTTCGATTAAGAGTTTTTTTTTATAAGAAAATTTTGATTAAGAGGTAGAAACAATAAATAAAAAAAAAAAAAAAACCAATCATACAAATAATCCTCACATTGTTACCAAAATTTATCAAGAAAAATTATAAACAGAAACAAAAAAAATTCATCGATCAACTCGATGAAAAAGACAAAACCTTAGGGTTTTTTTTCCCTCCCCAGAAAGAGGGTTTTTTTTCTCTTTTCTCAGAAGGGCTTCTTTTATTGTTTATTTCCTAAATTTCACATGGGTATTTCGAAAACCATCAATCAACTCAAGGAAAACGAACAGATTTTAGGTTCCCCCAAAAAATAGGGTTTTTTTTCCCCAAAAAAGGTTTATTTTCTTACTTATTTCCTGAAATTTCACTTTTGTATTTCGAAATTGATAAAATCAACCAGCCAGATAATTAAATAATCCTCACATTGTCCAAAAAAAAAAATTAAATTTTTTGGAAAGAAACGACATTTTAAACACTATTTTGCTAACAATAATTGTCTTGAATCTTGATCCAATTTCGAGCCATCACTAAGACAAGGGTGTTTTTCCTCTGTTTTCTCTCATTTTGAGAGGAAATTTGAGAGGTCCAAAATGCCTCTCTCATTTTCTGCTCAACAAACAATATAAATTCAAAAAAAGTTCATTAGGCCTACAAAAGACAAAAAAAAATCATATTTTTCAGGAATTTTCTTCCAAACAAACAACCCTTTAGACGATCCATTATAAAATCTATGGGTTTGGATATATCCAGACCCAATAAAAGACTAATATCATTTAACATACGTGCTCCATGGAGTATATTTAACTGGATTAAAACATGCAACAAATACAGATCTTTAAAACTAATAAACTAATTGTCCTAAGCATGCAACTAAAATACAGAATTAAAAGAAAATAAAAGGCTGACCTTGGGTGACGTAGTCGTGCAGACGCACTGCCCTAAAAGAAAGATGGCCGGTCTCTCGTCCGGACCTTGAAAGTGACCTCCTCTCCTAGCGATAAAAACTCTCCCGGTAATACACCAGCACCCAACTCAGAACGATGAGTCAGGCCTCTGCTCAGACGGAGATTCGTTGCCCGTAAGTAGATAAATAACTTTGAGAAAACACCAAAATCCGATTGCAAAAACACAGTTTTTTCCAGCAGAATGTAAGAAATTTGCGGAGAAAGAAGGTAGATCGATTTCTGTTTCTTGTAAAAGATACGTGCAGAGATAAGGTATTTATAACCCTCTGTAGATCTTTCAGTTTGTAACAGCTCGGGAGAATCTGTGATCATGCGCGAGTGGTTTCAACGTGCAAATCTGATTCACTTGAACGGGTTCAACTCTACCCGAAAAAACTCAACAGAATTTTAAAAAAAAATAAAAAATAAAAAACCAAAAAAAAAATGTAGCAGGTCCAACAAGCCCCTGAATCGAACAACATTCGTGTCTGCAGGTCGTGGGCGCGCGCCACCCGCACCCGGCCCTGTTCGGCTCGGCGCGCGCGCGCGCGTGTGGGGATGTAGCCCATGGCTTAACACTCATAACAATAGTCATGGGAGGAGTTGGTATATATACTACCCAACCTCCTATCTCTTATCCAATGTGGGACTAAAACCAAAGTCAAATAAGAGAGAAACTCAAGTTTTCCCTCCAACTTAAACACATCCAACAGTCACCCCCCCCCCCCCCCAAAACTTGAGTTTCAGGGAAGATAAAACAAATTAAATCATCAGATCATAAAACATAAGTGAAATCGGGCAACATCATACTGTGGAATCGGGACAAGTGGACTACGCATGGAACCTTCCTTAGTGAATTCATCGTCATCTGAGAGATATAGTGGACTACGCCTGGAACTAGCCTCTTTTACCAGATATTGATAGAGTACACACACAGTAAGTCTCCATTTATTGAGCGAGCGGGTTGAGCGTTAAATGTCATGCTCACAATAACCGATTCATGAGAGTTTCTAGGGTCAGCCATGCCCCCCAACCGCGGCCATCACGGTTTCTCTCACGTAGGTAAGTCCTCTAAGAGTACTACAGCTAGATAGTATACCCTCCACACTACATGCGTTGGATTTATTAAGAGTTAAACTCATCCTTACCTAGCTGTATCATAAGAGCATCGTCACCATAGAGAAGGGTAGTAGCTATAATACTACATACAGGATATAAACATATCCGGGTCGATACTCCACACGAGTATCACCAGTCCAGCTTGTTCCTACCACATTAAACCTCTTTCATGGAATTAACTTCCAATCAAGTAGGTTGGGTTCCCGCTGTCGATGAACTCTACTATGGTCTTAACCCCATCTCCCTCGATGATTTTAGAACCACACTCCTAGAGAGACCCTTAGTCAATAGGTCAGCAATATTCTTCTCGGACTTTACAAAGTCCAGTAGCACAACTTTACCCAATAGGCACTGAACAGACTTAAGTCTGATTTGAATATGTATGTTTATCTTCTTATTGGCTTTATCTTGCTTTAGAATCTCAATGGTAGATCTTGAATCAGTATGAACTGAGATTGGAACTATGAGTTTAGGCATGATACAGTATTCAGATAAAAGATCCTTTAACCATTTAGCTTCAGAGCAAGTTGTGTTCAAAGTAATGAGCTCGGCTCCATGGTGCTCCTGGCAATCACTGTTTGTTTGCAGGATTTCTAGGACACATCAGCACCACCGAACATGAATACATATCGGCAGTAGACTTAACACTGTTAGAATCAGTAACCCAGTTGGTATCACTATAACCTTTCATAACATCAGGATATCCAGTTTAAGTCAGACAATAGCCAATTATGCCTATAAGATATCTGAACTCTCTCTAGTGCAGTCCAATGTTCTCTACTAGGGTTACTAGTATATCTACTCAATCTACCTATTGCATAAGAGATGTCAGGTCTAGTCCTGTTGAAAATATAGAGTAGTGAACCTATTAATTGAGAGTATTTCAGGTGAGACACAGGCTCACTCATATTCTTCTTTAAGGCAATTGAAAAATCATAGAGTGTAGAAATAGGGCTAGAGTTATAGAAATTAAACTTATGAAGCATTCTCTCAATGCTATGAGCTAAACTCAAAGAAATTCCATTAGAGCTTTTGGATATTTTCATTCCCAATATCATATCAGCAGGACGCAGATCCTTCATATCAAACTTTTGGAAAATATAATCCTTTACCTTTTGGATTGCATCAAGAGAAGTTTCAAGATTAAAAATATCATCTACATATAGACAAAGGATAATATACTCATTGCTAAAGTTCTTAGAATATATGCACTTATCATATTCATGAACAGTGAATCTAAATTGTGCAATAACTTTGTTAAACTTTTGATGCCACTATTTGGGGTGCTTGTTTAAGTCCATATAATGATTTCACAAGTTTGCACACTTTATTTTCTTGTCCCTTTGCAATGAATCCTTTTAGTTGGTCTATATAAATCTCTTCTTCAAGATTGCCACTCAAGAAAGCAGTCCTAACATCCATTTTGTGAATGAACATATTATGAATAAATACAAGTGCTAGAAGAATTCTGATAAAGGAGATCCTGGTTACAGGAGAATAGGTGTCAAAGAAGTCAATACCCTTTTGTTGGGTGAAACCCTTGGCAACTAATCTGGCTTTGATTTATCGACTGTGCCATCAGGTCAGAGTTTCTTCTTAAAGATCCATTTATAACCTACAGATTTGCATCCTGGAGGAAGATCAGTGAGAATCTAAGTATTATTCTCCATTATGGACTTGATCTCACTGTTAATGGCTTCTTCCCAGAAAGGAGATTCAGAAGAGTCCATTGCCTCCTTGAAGGAGCTAGGATCACCTTCCACAAGATAGGTAAAAAAATCTTCACCAAAAGATGTAAGTGTTCTTATTCTTTTGCTCCTTCTAAGTTCAGAATCAGTTACATGGACAAAACTAGAAAAAGGGATATCAGAGGTAGAAGGAGTTCAAGAAAGATCACTAGAAATTCAAGACTTGAAAGAAAAGATATTTTCAAAGTAAACAGCATCCCTAACTTCAATGATGGTGTTATTGGATATTTCATTGATCTCAGAGTTGACCACTAGAAATCGGTTAACATTGCTATCTAGTGCATACCCGATGAAGAAAGCATCAACAGTCTTATGGCCGATTTTTCTTTTCTTCGGTTTCGGTATTGAAATCTTAACAAGGCAACCCCAAACTTTGAAAAATTGAATGTTAGGAGTTCTCCCTTTCCAACGTTCATATGGAGTAACGTCGGAGTCTCTTTGGGGAATCCTATTAAGTATAAAACAGGCAGAAAGGAGAGCTTCACTCCAAAGGTTTTCAAGTGCACCTGAGCTGAGTAACATGCAATTCACCATGTCCATCAGTGTTCTGTTCTTTCTTTCAGCTACACCGTTGGATTGAGGTGTGTGGGGAGCAGTTACCTCATGAATAATGTCGTGTTCTCGGCGGAATTCTGTCATATCATTTGAGGTATAAACCCCCCCCCCTCCCCGATTAGATCTTAGAATTTTGATCTTCTTTTCGCGTTGGTTCTCAGCTTCAAATTTATACACCTTAAACCAATCGAGGATTTCATCCTTAATTTGAGAAGATAGGTGTGACAGAATTTGGAGTAGTCATCAATGAATGTCACAAAGTATCTTCTACCGCCTCGAGTGAGAACTCTGTTCGAGTCACACACATCATTATGAATAAGTTCGAGGGGTTCAGATGTCCTTGTGATAGAAGGAAATGATTTTCGGGTATTCTCACCCTGAATACAGATTTCACATCTAGAAGATGTGTCAAAAGAATATTTAAGAAAGAGATTCAAGTTAATTATTTTCTTGATAGAATTGAAGTTGACATGTCCTAGTCTTCTATGCCAGATATCATAAGACTCAATGATCAAAGCAACATGAATAGAAATTTTATTGTCAGAAGAATTTATTATATTGAGACGAAAAAGGCCATCACAAATAAAGCTTTTTCCAATGAGGATATTAGACTTAGAGATTACAAACTTATTAGATTCATTGACAATCCTATAACCAGCTCTAAGAAGTGAAGACACGCTGATTAGATTTCTCTGAAGTGTGGGAACATGCAGGATGCCTTGAAGAGTCAGAATTTTTCCTGAGGTCATTCTGAGATCAGTACGTCCAGTTCTCTTTATCTCTCTAATGGAGTCATCTGTCAGGCTCACGCTTCCTCCACGTTGTTCCGATAGGATTTAAACCAGGAGCGTTCAGTACAGATATGAATATTAGCTTTTGAGTTTAACCACTAGTCCGAGGAGAAGGTGATAGAGTTGATAATAGGAAGAGAAGAATCTAACCTAAAAGAGTTGGAGTTCAGTTCTACCATGTTGACCTTGTGCCCGCCATTTCCTCTATTTCCTCTTGGTTGAGCTTTGACAGGTTGTTTCGTCCGATTGAAATATTGAGGCGCCATGTGATTTGTTCTTCCGCAGACGTAGCAGAATCTTTCATCAGTCTTCTGGCCAAATGTTGTGGGTTTGAAGGAGGAAGGTTGAGAAGGTTTGAAAGAAGAAGAGCTTGCATGGGGAGAAGAATGAAAATGATTGGGTTTTTTAAACTTTTTGCCCTTGGGATTCATAAATTTGCGCTTAGGCTTATCCTCCACCAAGTTCACTTTAACTTTCATTTCTGACTTGGTTTTAGAGTTTTGCCTATGCTGATCTTCTATATGAATCGTTTTTAGGGCTTGAATAAGGGTTAGGTCACCTTACTTGTGACGAAGGTCTCCAGCAAAGGTTGCCCAGGAAGGAGGGAGTTTGTCAATAAGACTGGACACCTTGTAATCGTCGAAGAATCGATTTCCTTTCGATTAAAGGTGTCGGAAATAATCTTGAAATTCATGAAGTTGATCATTGATAGGTTTACTATCAGTCATCATGAATTTATTGAAGGAGGAGGTGAATCTTTCAATTCCAACATCATCGAGGTCATATTCATCCTCGAGAGTTATCCATAGTTCTTTAGCACTCTTATATTCATAATAAATATCATATAGACTATCAAAGAGTGCACTAAGAATCCTATGGAGACAATGATAGTTAATTTAGTTTCAAATAGTTGTAGGAGGAAGGAGTTGTAAGAGGAGTTTGAATACAGGAGAAGATCCAACAGATGAAGGTCTAGGAGAAAGTGCAGGAATGGTGTCATCTATGACTGATATGAGACCTAAAGTGATTCACTAGTACACATCATCTGGTTTGCCCATCTCTTAAAGTATGTGCCGGAGAATTTCTCCAGTTTGACACCCTTGGAATGATCTGGGTTGGTCATAGGGACGTGATGTGCTACCTGAAATTTAATTTCAAAATTATTTTGATAATGTCAGAATTTAGTTTATATTGATACTTTTAGATTAGGGTTTGCAGTATAAAATAATGTATAGTCTTTCTTTAATTATGTGCCAAATATTTCAAGCAAGATATAATAAGATATATACTTGTCTTTTTAATTTTCCTAATTCGAAATTATAACAACAATAATTTCTAAAAGGTTATTCCAATTAAATTTTGAAATAGACTAACAGGAGTTAATTAATAGTTAACTTGCAAGAATGAATAATTCTTATAGCAAATATTACAAAATTAAACAATTTTAATTAGCCAAATTTTATTGCAAGAAGCAGTTAATTAATTGATGCATGCATGTAAAATCTTGCAATAAGAGCTTATAATATATAAATATTTAAATAAGATAAGATTTAAATAATTTAAATTAAATTGTAAAAGATTTTCTTTTGTAACGAAAAATTAATAAGATGTTGTAATGAAAACAAATGAATAAAGTTATTCAGATTTTCTAGAATATTATATTGAAAGATTTGGCCTTGTAATAATTAGAACAAATAGATTTTGCCTTGCAAGAAATTAAAAGAGATTAAAATCAGATCAGATTTTAAGAAATCTTAGAATAGGATAACTTACAACTATATGTTATGATAAGATCTAAATAGTTTAGAAAGATTTATTACAACAAATTTGTAATGAAAAAATTTAATGCAAATCTTTTAAGGATAAATGAAAATTTGAAACACGATCTTTTAAATAATTTGGTAAGAACTTGTAAAATATAAAATGTAAGAATGCAAAATTTTTCTTTTTAGGTTTTTAAATAATTGTTTTAAATAATTATCTTTACTTGCAGGGACAATTTTTTACTTGCATGAAAATTATCAATTGCATGAAACAGACAAGTAATTATATTGCATGAAATAATTCTCTAAATATAATTGCATGAATTATCAAAAATCTTTCTTCTAGACTATAAGATATTTAACTGGTTTAAAACATGTAATAAATATAGATCTTTAAAACTAATAAACTAATTATCCTAAGCATGCAACTAAAATATAGAATTAAAAGAAAATAAAAAGCTAGCCTGGGGTGACGTAGTCGTGCAGACGCATTGCCTTAGAAGAAATATGGCCGGTCTCTCGTCCGGACCTTAAAAGTGACCTCCTCTCCTAGCAGTAAAAACTCCCCCGGTAATACACCAGCACCCAACTCAGGATGATGAGTCAGGTCTCTGCTCAGACGGAGATTCATTACCCGTAAGTGGATAAGCAGTTTTGAGAAAACACCAAAACCTGATCGTAAGAACACAGTTTTTTTCCAGCAGAATGTAAGAAATTTACGAGAGAAAGAGGGTTGATCGATTTCTGTTTCTTATAAAAGATACGTGCAGAGATAGGGTATTTATAACCCTCTGCAGATCTTTCAGTTTGTAACATACAGGGAGAATATGTGGTCATATGCGAGTGGTTACAACGTGTAGATCTGATTCTCTTGAACGGGTCCAACTCTACCCAAAAAATCTCAGCAGAATTTTAATAAAAATAAAAAATAAAAAACCAAAAAAAAATGTAGCAGGTCCAATAAGCCCCTGAATCGAACTACATTCGTGTCCGCAGGTCATGGGCGGCGCCACCCGGCCCGGCCCGATTCGGCGTGTGCGCGCGCTTGTGGGGATGTGGCCCATGGACCAACACTCATAACAATAGGCATGGGAGGAGTTGGTATATATACTACCCAACCTCCCATCTCCTATCCAATGTGGGACTAAAATCAAAGTCAAATAAGAGGGAAACTCAAGTTTTCCCTCCAACTAAAACACATCCAACAGTCCCCCCCCCCCAAAACTTGAGTTTCAGGAAAGATAAAACAAATCAAATCATCAGATCATAAAATATGAATGAAATCGGGCAACATCATACTGTGAACTCGGGACAGATGCACTACGCCTGGACCATCCTTAGTGAACTCATCGTCATCTGAGAGACATAGTAGACTACGCCTGAAACTAGCCTCTTTTACCAGATATTGATAGAATACACACACAGTAAGTCTCCATCTATTGAGCGAGCGAGTTGAGCGTTAAAGGTCATGCTCACAATAACCGACTCATGAGAGTTTCTAGGGTCAGCCTTGCCTCCCCAACTGCGGTCATCACGGTTCCTCTCACGTAGGTAAGTCCTCTAAGGGTACTACAGCTGGATAGTATACCCTCCACACTATATGCTTTGGACTTATTAAGAGTTAAACTCATAATACTACATCGTCACCACAGAGAAGGAGTAGTAGCTATAATACTACATACATGATATAAATATATCCGGGTCGATGCTCCACACGAGTATCACCAGTCCAGCTTGTTCTTACCACATTGAACCTCTTTCATGGAATCAACTTCCAATCAAGTAGGTTGTGTTCCCGCTGTCGGTAAACTCTACTATGGGCTTAACCCTATCTCCCTCGTTGATTTTAGGACCATAGTCCTAGAGAGACTCTTAGTCAATGGGTTAGAAATATTCTTCTCAGACTTTACAAAGTCCAGTAGCACAACTTTGCCCAATAGGTGCTGAACAGACTTAAGTCTGATTTGAATATGTCTGTTCATCTTCTTATTGACAATATCTTGCTTTAAAATCTCAATGGTGGATCTTGAATCAGTATGAACTGAGATTGGAAGTATGGGTCTAGGCACGATAGAGAATTCAGATAAAAGATCCTTTAACCATTCAGCTTCAGAGCAAGTTGTGTCCAGAGAAATGAGCTCAGACTCCATGGTGCTCCTGACTATCACTGTTTGTTTGCAGGATTTATAGTACACAGCAGCATCACCGAACATGAATACATATCCAGTTGTAGACTTAACACTCCTCGTCTCCTGGACCCTCCTCGTCTCTCACCTCAAACCGTCCAAGCCCAACTCCGCACTCCGCCTGTTCAACAAAATGCTTAACTAAAACGTGGAATTGGATTCTGTTGTTTTGGTCACTGCTGCCAAGGCGTGTGGGCAGCTGAGGTCGGTTCGAGATGCTAGGATGGTTCATGAGGTTGCGAGGAGGAGAGGGTTTCTGGATGGCGATGTCTTGATCGGGAATTCGATCGTGAAGTTATATTTGGAGTGCGTGAGGTTCGAGGAGGTGAGGTCAGCATTTGAGGGGATGTCGATCAGGGAATTCTTGGACGACGATGATTAATGGGTATGCTAAGAATAGCAGGTTTAATATAATGACAACTAAGTCATTTATCCCAAGTATTTGGGTTAGGCTACATGAACCAAATGAGTATTACGTCGGATCGGGCACATGGATTAGTTTTCTCCACTCATTCCTATCAAGTAATATGTCTTCACTAAGACCTTTAACCTCTATATCTTGTCGTATTACCTCTATCCATGTTTTTTTTCGGTCTCATCTACGCTCTTTTAACTCGCCCTAATTTGATACACTCTACTCGCTGGACTGGCGATCTATAGGTCTTCGTCGCACATGATCGAACTATCGTAGGCGATTTTTTCTTATCTTCTCTTTTATAGAGGCTACACCTATCTTAGTACGAATATTCTCATTTCTCACATTATCTCTCCTCGTGTTACCACACATCCAACGAAGCATGCGCATCTCTGCTACACTCATCTTCTGCGCATGATATCTCTTTATAGCCCAACATTTTGTGTCATATAACAAAACTGGCCTAATAGCAGTTCGATAAAACTTTTCCTTCAGTCATAACGAAATATTACGATCACATAAAACTCATGTTACGCTCCTCCATTTCAACCAAACGGATTGGATCCTATGGTTGACATCACTATTGATCTCCCTATCCTTTTGGATAATAGAACTCAAGTATCTAAAATGACTGTTCATCGGTATTTCTTTACCATCTAGTGTCACAATACTATAATCTTAGATTCCCTGTTTGCTGAATTTACACTCCATATACTCTATTTTGGTCCTACTTAATTTAAAACCTCGAGATTTTAGAGTTTGCCTCCATAACTCCAATTTTACATTTATCTCAGCTCTCGTTTCATCGACTAGGATAATATCATCAGTAAATAGCACACATCACGGTATCTCATCCTGAATAGCTCTAGTAAGCCCATCCATCACTATGACAAATAAGAATGGACTCAATGCAGATCCTTGCAATCCAATTGTGATAGAAAAATCATTTGTTATGCCTCCACAAGTTCTGACATTTGTCACTACTCCATCGTACATATCCTGATTATGTTGGGGACTCTTTTTCATCAATGTCCACCATAATACCTCTCTCAGCATCTTATCATAAGCTTGTTTTAAATCAATAAAGACCATAGTTTAATGAAGGGTTGAAACTTTTCCAATCAATGTGCGGGGGAGGAGAGAAACCCGATTCGTTTTGTGTATCGGCTGTGCTCCCGGCTTGTGCTGGGATGGCTGCTCATAAGAATGGGAAGGAGAAGGCACTGATGGACATGTACGTGAAGTCAGGAAGCATTGAATCGGCTTTGAAGATTTTTGATAGGATGATTTCTTGGACTGTGATGATATTGGGTTACAGTTTGCATGGGCAAGGAGAGGCCGGAGTCAAGTTGTTCAAAGAAATAATGAAGGGAAAGGGCAGAGTTGTGCTCGATAGAACTATGTTTGCTGCAGCTCTTCCATGCTGCAAACACTGCATCCTTGGTTGAAGGGGGCAAGAGTATCTTCAATCTTATACCCAAACCAGTAGCCGAACACTGTGCTCTAATGGCATGCCTTCTATCTCGTCGAGGATACTTTATTGAAGCAGGGGCATTCATTGAAAAAACATCATTCAGATTGCTGGGGCAAAATAATCTCTCTGATTGATTACAGGAATGTTCAGCAAGAGGAACTATTGCAAAATGTGAAAAGACACAAATTATTTGCAAACTATCTTGTACTATTACAGTAAGATTCATAAATCAGTTAACAATTGAATATCATTAGTTAGATTCGAAATGAGCACAAAAAGAAATTGAATGTATCCCCGTATATTATATACCCGAAACAGTGATGGCAAATCTTAAAGAATCTGGCAACACAAGCAAACTGCATCCAACCAGCCTAACAAAAACACGGCCTTTACTAGCAGCCACCACAGCTCGGAGATGCAGTAACTATATTTACTCAAGATCACCTCTCCTGGTCGCTCTGCTCACCAGCCGGCGTCTGACCTTTCCTGTCTTTAACAGTAGGTGAAGCCCCGTTCCCACTCCGGCTAGCAGCCATTTTGTTCTCTTCTACAGGTGGAGGCGTGGGGGCTATCCCTTCTTCGATTGGTAGTGTCCTTTTCGAGCCCTCAAGGGCCACACCGAGGACAATGTTACTTTCAAATACTGGCCTCGCCGCTGAAGGTGAAGGAGCTGGTCTTACACTCTCATTCTTGATCGTAGGAGGGGCAGCAACCTCCACTTGTTCGCTTCCAGTACCCGCCAAGGGAGGTTTCTCGCTGCCTCCTAGCTGTGATTTGGAGGCTGAATTTGATGATGAACCAGGGGGTGAGTCTCCCTTGCTGCTCATTGACCGCGAATCTCCCAAACTTGTTTTTTTCTGTTGCTGTTTTTTGGAGCTGTGCTCTACGGCTTCGCCAGTTACTGTAGTGGGCTTTGGCTCAGATGCTACAGTTTTTTTCTGCACTGTGTCATCGGTTACTGTGATAGGCTTTGGCTCAGATGCTGCAGTATTTTTTTTGGCTTGTTCTTCATTTGATCGAGGTGTATTACGTAGTTTTGCTTTCTCGTCGCCGTTGATTCCCTGAGGGGGCTCTATTAGGAGTAATGGATGGTTAATGGCTGTGCCAGCACGGGTGAAAATGGTATCTGAAAAGGGGATGTTATCCATATCGGCATCACTGTAGACTTTTTGCAATGTACGAATTGGGGTTGCAAGCCTCGCTCGATGATGGCTAATGACTCTGAGGAGATCCAGCAACACGGCTTCCTGTTATTTTTCAGTTGCCATCCCCAAAGCCAAGTTATCTCTCTTGTTAGTAAGAATGTTGATAGCATAATCTATAAAACAAAATAATTTAAGTGGAATATAGGAGATTATGCACAGAAAATTATAATTTGAACAAGTTTAACTACAAGAATTCAATTGATAAAAATGATCTACGTGTTTCAGGTAGCCAATTGAGAGGTCCATTTACCTTGACGCAGAGGTACTCCTCAAAATGGGAGGTCTTCACGAAACACGATATCAAAATCTGCAAAAAAGATGCAAAAAATATAATAGTTAACAGCAGTAACAATTAATAATTAATTACAACAGCAGCATATATAATTTAAAAGGCATATAATTAGTATATAAATAAAATAAAATGTTAAATTTCAATAACACCGATACATGAAAGGAAAGCATGTAATAAATATGAAATGAATTAGTGGAGGAAAACATGATACAACGCAGCAAAAAGAGAAGAAAAAAGACTGACAAAAATGTGTGTTAATAATAATATACAACAAAATAGTAATCAGTAAATAGCCTAACATGAACAGATGAAGTTTAATCATATGCTTCAAATTTTAATCAACTCAGAATCAATTGGCAAGAGATAGAACCATAAACAAACTTTTATCACTTATTTGCCCCTCATTTGTTTTCAACTCGACTATCATGAGAAGCTATCGGCAACTATACTAACCCCCTTGAGTGGTTTAATCTATGAATTCAAGATAAACCAATAATGGATCCAGAGCTTTCTTTTCTTTTCAAGAAGCAATAATAAAATACACCTCATCGAATCCCTTTAATAACTAAAATGAACAAGAGCTTGATTTAACTTCATAAAGCATGAACCTAAACAAATACTCTTTTGTTGTAGAATGCTAACTCTTCAATGCTAGTAAACTTATGGACTACAAGAATATAAATAATATGAAAGACTTATTGCAGACAACATTTTTAACTGAAAGAGACAAAAGTCCGTCAGTTTGACCTTTAATACATGAAAACTGGGACTCTGAGAAAAATTATAAAAGTGTAGTAGAAGTCAAATTTTTTTATGTGATATGCATTGATAGCAAGCAAATGTGCCAGCAATTTAAAATATCTTTTCACCACAAACCAATTTATCCATACAAATTAGCCAGCACACAAGGATAAAATGCATGCAAATTTGTATGTGCTAGCTCAGTAATAAAACAAAAGGACTCAACACACAACTAGATTGCTTCTCAAAGATCAAATATAGCCATAGCTGTATCAGTTGACTAACGGTGCGTTAATGTTTAAATTCAAAGAAGTGTATATTTACCAAAAGAGCTTGATTTTCTGGATTGATATTTTCAAGAAATACCCTTCTGTGAAGCCTCTGCTGTTCTATTTGAGGATTTTTTGCTAAAACTTTCCGCATATCTGCAACAATGTTCTGTCCAGATAAAAAATGCAGATTTGAATGATCAGAATGATCATGGAATAAAAGTCAAGAAGACCTGAAGCAAATTAAACCAATCTGACATTAAGATATTTCCTCACACTAATTTTATTAACATCCAAGTGGCTGATGGCAAGATGAGTCTTAATACGCCAATGAGTCTTCTGGCTAAGATTTCTCACAACATTAATTGTGAATTTGTGATTAGGTATATGGACTGCTTCACGATCATCACCCCTTATAATAGTTGGAGACCACCAGCCCACATGCTGAAAGGGAAAGAAAGAGAAATTAAAATCGGAACCTTATGCAAATAAGTTCTCAACAGACATGTGAAGGAATTCTGCCAGATAGATGCCTCAAGTTTGTTGATAAACTTTCTATCCAACATTTCATGCAAAAAAAATTAAGCATGAATACAATGGCGCCAAAATGACTCGTATCAACAAGCCTTATTTGGAAAAGAACAGAACAGAAATCTGAAAACAGCAGCCCATACCAACCTCGACAGTACCGGAAACCTCATAGCCCCCGATTTGAGTTTGAATCCATTCGTTTAGGACAAATGGGCGGGTGGCATGAATCATAATACTTGACAAAAAGTTTGTGAATATCTGCAAAAAGAATAATTTAATTGATTAGTTCCGTTAAGAGTTTCAATCATCACCATCAATTTTACCGATTATTATTGTTAAGTGTTTCAATCATCAATTTCATTGTCATCGCCTTTCCCCATAAAGATGGATCTGGACTTTGGCTATGGAGCACGAGCCTCCACGGAAACATAGGCCAAATGTCAGCCTGGCACCAACCCTCTAAGTAGGTGACGGATTCCTGACTAAGGAAATTACTGATAAGAGAGGGACTTGCCGTAAGTCCCAGGAGGCCAGTTGGCAGGAAGAGTACCTATTTTGTTGGTCCTACTATTTAAAGATCATACAACCAAGAAGCAACCAGCCAGAATTCTCCTAGACTTTGGAAAGGTCTATAAAGCCTAGTTTGACAACAGAGATTCTCAAACTGGGGTATCATTTAAGTTAAAATGAAACTGAGGTTTGTACCCAAACAAACCCCAGTTTGTGAAACTCCACTCAAAATGGAGTTTCAATAACCCCAATTTCATAAGGTTTAGGGGCCTTGTAACCGCGGTTTCCCAAACGCCATTTTGGTTCTAAACAAGGCCCAATTTCAGTAACCTTTTTGAGCCCCAAACTCTCCCAAACCTCAGTTTGGGAAACTAAACCTTGTTCCCAAAGAAGGCCAAGGGAGGAGATAGATTTGCTATAGAAAATTCAAATTTCAAAGTATTTAGTGTTTCAATAAATACATAATAAGCTAGCAATACCTCACGACCAGCAAGGGTCAGCAGCACTGTCCCGAGACCTCCAGCAGTGACCCACTTCTGGGTGGAAAAACCCAATAACTCCATGAATAAAGAAATTGCAGCAATCCAAACCGCACTATACACAGCTTTCGCAGCAAACTGGAAACCCATCTGCATAATGAACAGTAAATCTAAATACGCTGCATGAAATTTCAAGTATCATCATCACAAATGACTTATAACCAAGGTGACTACAAGAATAGCACAGTAAAGTACAGTTATTTTGAGAAGAAAATTTTCTGATCAGCTAAAATCATAGATCTTTAATACTTTTAAGTAACATCAGCATGAGCAATTACAACAAAACATTTATTTCCAATTCTTTGAGTTGGCTATATCAATCCTTCACCATTATGCTCCGTAAAGGTCCATTTCCTCCATTCAATTAGTGAAGGTCATAACTTCTTTAATAGCTTGAACCCAAGTTTAGAGTGTTGTAACCCCTCATCCCATTGTTAGCAACAATCTTATTACTCCTATTAACGCTTTTTGAGTATCGAGTAACCATCAATATTAACTATACCCTCATTCTTATATTAAGGTTACTGAAGTAGCATCATGCACTGTCTTCATAAACTACTAATTTAAATTATTTACATTCCGCACTCATCTACCAAAACAAGATTGTCAGCAAATAGCATAAACGAAGGACCTCATCTTACATATCTGTAGTGACGTAGTCTGTAACTAATAAAAAGAGGGAAGGGCTTAGTTATGAAGTGTTGCTTAAGCTTATAACTGAACCAGATTTTTGTCTCCACCAACCATGCACCAGCTAGTGTCCACCACACAGATGATGCCTTAATTACCTCAATAACAACTAGATAATTGTTTACTTTCTGAATTCCACATGAGCTCCAATTAACATGAGTTTGTTAACTAATGAATTACCATATATAAATCTATTTTTGTGTGTCAAAATTTCTCCATCACTCTGCAGCGAGTAAATAGCAACCCCATGATGAACCTCCCTGACATAAAACCAAACTAATATTAGCAATGAATGATGATTGATTCACATGTTAGTTTTTCTCAGTTTCTTGTGCCAAAAGTATCATTCTACAGTCTATACAACAGCTTATGGTTTACTCCTGGATAGTTCATACAGATTATTATACATTATTATCATAAATAGGTAGCAAAATGCTCCTTCATTCACAGGGATTTTCTTAGTTTTTAGAATTTTATTAGAGAAGTTCATGAGCTTACGAACCATTCATTTTCCAAGAACTTTAAACAACAATTCAGATACCACCTGGCCTTATAGCTATTCCTATTTAGGTCTTTGAAAAATAACTACATTTTTTTTTGTGATAATCACACTTTTTAAACCTTACTTTGTTTGATTTCTATTAAAATTTCCTATGCAATTCTCAATTATAAAACAATATAGGAAAATAACTTAACAGCCTTACTTTAATTTCCTCTTCTTAGAGCCCTAGATCTTCACTTAAATAAATCCAGCATTGCCTAGGTCTCCACTTTTTCTTTCCCTCATCTCGGCAAACTCATGTTTATCCTTCTCTCCTTAACTAATCTCCTCTATAGGTTTCATATATTTTTTACTAAGTTACTTCTCAAAGTTTTTCACTATTTATATATCTTTATGCCAATCCTTTCTCTTTTCTTAATTAATTTTTAGCACATCGTCCATAAACAACATTCTTTAGAGGGGACCCCGTCACTACTGGTTCTTCAAGATTCTTATTTGCATTTTTTTTTTGTACACACTTTATTCGACAGAATAATAATAGGGGTGCAGGATAGTTGAAAGAAGAGAAATATAGGGGGGAAGGAAGAAAATTTGACAGAAGATTAGACAGAAATCGGAGAACCGGAGAAAGAACCAATCAGTTGCAATTCTAAGAAACAATATTTTCACTAAAAAGTCTGTCCTTGGTTACATATACAGTATTCATATCAAATAAAAGGAAAAACACAATCCTAACTCAACTCCAACTCAAATACTGAAAAATAGCTCAAATAAAAATAACTGAAAACAGAAAAACATTTGTCATATCTTAAGAAACTAAAAGAGAAATTCTAACAAACCTGATGAAATCTTTGACATCAATAATAAATCTGATGTATCAATTGATTTCTTCACAGAATATTCCATTTTTACACTTTTATCATCTTATCCCTAAAGATAAAAGATTTCCCCTTATGAATTCAGCTGACTGGTTCAAATATAAACTTCAAACTATCCTTGTTCTTTTCTTCGATCACTCAATAGTCAATACATGTGTGATAGCATCAACATATGTTGTGGTTGCCATACCAATTAGATATGAATTATATGATGTATTGGCTGGCAAGAAATGATAGTACAGGAAAGAAAGTTTTAATAAAAATAATAGTATGAGAAGAAAATTGTTTCATAGTTTGAGACCCTAAAATTTTGCGAAATTGGGTTATGATAACTGTTTCCAACTTATACCCCCATTTAGTAAGAACTATGAATCCATTAGTAATTCTTTTCACAAGAGGAAAAAAAAATCTACAATTTGTTTTGGAGGAAATATTAATATCTTCATTAACTAAAACTTCCACATCGAAATCTGTTAAGAGTGTGTAAAAGAAATAAATTGCTTTAATCAAATGCATCTCAACTTAGAACAGTTATTTGTTTAACAAAATTAATTGCTAAAATAATATTAAAAAAAAGAAGACCAGAGAAACTGTTCCCCTCTCCTAGTAATCTATCACGACCAGAAAACCACGAATTGTCTTGGTCCAAATACTGACAAAGAATGAACTAAGAAACCAAAAAAAAAAATAATAATGGACAGTTTGCCTACTTAGAAATCGATAAGGACATACATTTCTTGTATCGTCTGAGCTACTCTTCTCCAGAAAGAATTTTTGTGTTTGCTGAATCAAGCTGCAGAGGATAAACAGAACAGGTCAAGCAATCAGATACAAAATGCCAAAAGGATTGACATATAGAATATCCCTATGATAAATTTTGGCATCAGTACTGATGATCAAAGAAGAAATTGAGAAAAGTTACAGAATTCTAGAATAGAATGCTAGTCAAAGATTTCATGGAGCCAAAGGGATCACATAGATATGCACATCAGCTTGCAAGCAAATCATGTAACATAATTTATAGAACTCTTTGTTCACCTCATAACTTGCCAAAAGTGCACAATTGTAGATTTTGAACATGAAGGATTTGAAAAAAAACTTCCCCCCTGAAACTGTTATATGGTTTATGTCAATCACCGCATACTTGAAACTTCTCTTCAAGCAAAGTGATAGGGATCAGGCTAGTATAGCTTTCTTTATGTAGTGTTTTATTTGTTTTAGTTATTTTTAGTCTCATATCTATTATCATGAGAAAGTTATCTTTGTATGGGCCTATAAAAGGATGAGACATGTAGTTGTTTAGGTAGACTATGATAATTTGATTTAATGAAGACTATGATAATTTGATTTAATGAAACTGAAATTAGCATGCTGATGTGTTTTTCAAATTGAATCTCTTGCATGGTGATGTGAGAGTGGGAGAGAGATCTCTCGGGTGCTGAAGCCCGAATCAATCTTTATCATCTTATCTTCTCCCAATTTCTACAATCCTTAATTTCTTTTCCCCTTTTCCCTTCTTCTCCTACTTAATTCTACATCAAATTGGTATCAGAGCTAAAATTTCTGCTCTTTTTTTCCTCCACAAAATTTTTCTTTCAGCAAAAAACCTAGCCTCCTCCTCCACAAAATCCTAAATCCCTCTTTCTTTCTCTTCTCTAGTTTCAAAAAAATTCAAAATCCTAGATCGGATTTTAAAAAAAAGAACAAGAAAATCAAGAAAAAAAATTAATAAAACCCCAAAAAATTGCAAACTCAATTGTGGTGGGGCCGTAGCATGCTAAGAACACAAACCCTAGATCACAAATACACAAACAAAGAGAGGGAGATCAAGATTTACGAGGTTCGGCAAGATGCCTACGTCCCTGACGTAAAAGAGAGAGATCTATTGATGATTTACACAAGATACAAGAGGAATACAATTGGTTCTCTCAAGAATTCTCTCAAGAAATCAACATTACCCTAAAATGAGTTCACATCCTCTATTTAATAGGGAGAAGAAACTCCCAAAACAGTTTCAGGTCGGGTCCAAATATAGTTCTGACCAGACTGTCAGTCGACCGACCGGTCGACCGTTCGACCGCTCAATGCCCTCTGTCGTTGCAGGACTTATTGGAATTGTCGGTCGACCGACCGACCGCCCAGCTGGGTTCCTCTTCCTCGTGCAAGCGGTCGACCGATCCAAGCCTTGTGCATGTCGGTCGACCGCCCTGTCGATCGAAGTCCTGTCATAAAGCTTAAAAAACTTTATCTCCTATTTATACCCTCTCTACATTCTCCACCTCAGTAAAGATCTTTCAAATCTGAGCCGAACTCCAATGAACATCTGGCGAAATCGACACGATCTCGACTTGAGTGCTCCGGACGAAATGGACACACGGTCTCAAGAAAATCGACACACGATTTCGACGTGGCCGACCAACCGGTTCCAAACAAATCGCCAGCATACACTTACAATTGATTTTAAACAATTACACCGGATCCAAATGATTGATTCAATCCATAATTGAGTTTGTTGTCGCCACTAGCAACTCTCTCCAAACTCACAATCTCAATGGATCCAAATGATTGAATCAATTAAAATTGAGTTTGTCGTCCCCTCAGGCAACTCTCTCCAAACTCCAATATCAATTGTAAAGATTTCAAAATTCAGCTCAGTCATCCAAACGGAATGCACCATACATGAATTCCCAACACTCCACCGAAGAGAATGAACAACATATGAGACGACCAACTACCATGTCTACAACTCAGCAACTGAATGGGAGACCATTTCAAATGACCTTAAGAAGAACCCAACATGAGCCAACACTAACTCTCCAACTGACTGGACTCCAGTCCAAATGTCTTCAAGATGGTCCAACCAACTAATTAGAGCACACCACATAACCACCTTCTGCTCAACAAACTGGATGCACACCCCCTTTATGCAAGCTCAACTATTTTCTCACCGGAAGATCAAATGTAAATCGAGATCACAACACTTCAGCTCTACGTAAAGTCCAACTCTGAAGTCCAAATCAGCTTCCGTTGCCAATTCTCGAGAACCCAATAACCCAAATGCTTCATACGGGCTGCACCACCAAACGGTTGTGCCATCACGGTTGCCTACGTACCCTCTGCCCAAGAGATGAAGCCTCTCGTAGTTCATCCAAACTCAACCAGCTCTCTTTTTTGCAGCAATGACACCACTGGCCAAGTCATATAAACCTCATCAAAATGAAATGCATGCTTCTTTACAACCACCTTCGCGGATTCCTTTTGTTTCCTCTAGCTGCATCTGAACCATCTTTTTCAACATGCTCAGTATCCATATCGGCTACTCGATCTCCACCAGATGTCACGACCGATGGAATCCAAAACGATACTGAACCAACTAGACAATGTGGAGTAACATCAACCTCTACCCGCTGCGATACTTCTGGCTTGGTCTTTATTTTCTCCACCTGCTGGGAGACGATAGGCTTCACCATTTAAGCCTTATCCAATGTGATATGTCTGCTCGAGACAAACTCTTTATTTTTTGGATCCCATAACTTGTAACCTTTCAAGTCTTCTTTGTATCCTAAGAACACCAATTTATTCACCTTAGAGTCAACATGTCTTTCTTGACATTAACATAGGCCAGACAAACAAATACTCGAAGTAAATCATGGTCAGGAGCAGCTCCACCTGACCAAATTTTTAAAGGAATCTTACCTCCTATCGCAATCGTCCGTAGCCTATTCAAGAGATGACTAGCATACTCAATCGCCTCATCCCAAAACGATTTGTCTATCGATGCATTAGACAACAAATACCGAACCTTCTCCATCAAGGCACGGTTCACCTCTTTGGCTACACCATCTTTTCTATTTTTGAAGTGGGAAATAATACCATTGTTCTGGCCAAATTACAGGAAAGAATTCTTGTACTCCTCAACATTATCATACCGGAGCACCTTGATCTTCTTACCTGTCTGATTTTCCATCAGCTCCTTCCACTTCACCAACTCTAGGGCTTCAACTATTTGTCTCATCGAGTATACCCAATAACGCCTAGAATAATCATCTACAATAGAGACAAAGTACCTATGGCCTCCAAGTGATGCAGTCTTAGTAGGACCTCAAACATCCACCAACTCAAGAAGATGCAAATGGTGAGTATCGGTGCCGAATTTTACCTTCTTGTCCAGAACACTACTGTCACGTGCTTTCAAACGGCAGGTCGATGCACCTCCCAATGCTTGATTTGTCTTCAAGCCAACTTGTCCGAACCCATCCGAACCCACTGTGCCATGATTTGATGGAATCGGTATCCAATTGTCCTGAAGACGCCAATCCAATTACTGCACTACCTATCAAGTAGTACAAATTGTTGCGTCTAATGCTCTTCAAAACAACCAACGAGCCGCTAGAAATCATGAGAACACCTTCTCCAAGAGTCCCTCTTAGGCCCTCTGCTTTCAAAGCTCCAACCGAGATTATATTCTTCGTCAAACTAAGAATATATCTCACCTCCTTCAACTTTCTCAATGTCCCATCATACATCCTAATACGAGCTGTACTCTTACCAACCAATCGGTATGTGTGACCATCTCCCATAGACATCAAACCGACATCCAGCCTCTCAAAGCTAGCAAACCTCCCTTCTGAGACAAATGTGGTAGGTAAAGCCCGTATCCAATACCCACTCAGACGCATTTGAATGACAACCTGATGGCATAATGGAAAGTGAAAGCAAGAAGAGTCAGAATCATTACCATCTGACCTCACGATATTGGCCTCTGATCGTGACTCCTTCGACTTATTGAGCTTTGGACAATCACTTTTTTTAGTATCTTCTTCGGTTTGGACTACTTCCTCTCGCGGTCAATACCTCTGCTGAAGTATCACTAGTAGAATATTCCTCGTCCTTCCTCCTCAATTTAAGGTTCACAAGAGCAGTGGTCACCTCACTGTAACTAAGGGATGTCCTCTCATTGATCAAGGTAAGCACAAAGGTCTCATATCCCTCATCGGGGAGAGAACTCAACAATATCAACGCTTTGTCTTCATCCTCAATCACTACATCCAAATTTGTCAAATTCGCGAAAAGCTTCTTGTAGATATTATGTGATCACTAATGGAGGTTTCTCTCTTCAGCTGGAAATGGTAAAGTCTCCTTTTTCAAATGCAAGCGGTTTTTGACGCTCTTCGTCAAGTACTTGCTCGCTGAATCTTTCAAATCGACTTCATAGAAGTCTCATTTATCACATCATACTTTAGATGCTGTGTTAAGCAAGATCTAATGACGCCACACGCTGTCCTATTCATCTTCTTCCAAACTTTCTCATTTACTTCTGCAGGTCTCTCTTAAAGCTCAAGAGTATCCTCCAAATTCTGCGCATTCAGCGCATCCATTACCTCGCATCTCCACAATCCAAAATTATTTGTGTCATCAAACTTCACCACATCTATCTTCATGTGATGAACATTATGAATATTCTTTACTACAAAAGAATCACTCTCACTAGATGTTTCTCCGGTCATTTCTCCAAATCTCACAACCACACAAACAGAACAACTATGGAATGAAACTACAAGTGATAAAGTTCAGATTTTTACCTCCAATTGAAACCCACAGATGAGTTTCCAATTGATCTCTCCACCAAGATTGAAGACGAGATCCAATATGGTAAAAATCCGGGTTTTATCCAACTGAAGCTTCCAATCTCCAAGATCCAAGCTTCAAACCAAAGACCCACTCCACCAAACAATTATAGACCAAATCCAATCCGATAAAAAATCGATTTTTATCCAATAAAAATCCGATATTATCCAACAAAAGCTTCAGATCCCGAAAATACAAGCTTCCAATTAACGATCTGATCCATTAAATGTAGCCCAAGCGTTGCCTGAAACTCTGATACCACTTGTGAGGTTGTAGCATGCCAAGAATACAAACCCTAGGTCACAAACACACACAAAGAGAGGGCGATCAAGATTTACGAGGTTCGACAAGATGCCTACATCCCCGGGGCAGAAGAGAGGGATCTAGTTTATGATTTACACAAGATAAAAGAAGATTACAATTGGTTCTCTCAAGAACTCTCACCAGAAATCAACATTACCCTAAAATGAGTTCACATCCTCTATTTATAGGGAGAAGAAGAAACCCTCAAAACAGTTCCAGGTCGGGTCTAGAAACAGTTCTGAGCCGACTGTCGGTCTACTTGCCAGTCGACCGTTCCAAGTGCGCATTCTACCGCCCGGTTGATCGCTCAATGCCCTATGTTGTTGCAGAACTTACTAAAAATGTCGGTCGACGACCGACCCAACTGGGTTCATTTTTCTCGTGCAACATTGATCGAGTGTTCGACTGATCCAAACCTTGTGCATGTCCGTCGACCACCCAACCGACCGAAGTCCTGTCATAGAGTTTAAAAAACTCTCCTGTTTTTGCCCCCTCTCTACAAATTGTTCATCCTCCTCTCCCACCTTGACTGCTAACCCTAAATGCTAAGCTCGCTGCCACCTCTCCTTGACTGTCACCGCCGCCGCGACCGTCTACCTTTCTGTCCTCGCCCTCACGCACAGAGCTTCACACCCACCACCATCTCGTTGTCGCCTCGCTCTGATCTCAGATCTAATCACGTCGTTGCTTCTCCCATCAACAACCACAAACGACGAATCAACCTCGCCATGCACCAATCAGATCTCGTCGATGATGTTGAAGCTGCCACCCTCTCGGCCTCCTCCCTCAGCCGACGCCTTCAACGCTGCGACATCCAACAAATCTCGACACACAACACCGCCACGTCCCAAATAGCCTCGTCGCCGGCATCCAGCAAAAGGAACAAGAAATCCCACATAGCTCGTCGTCGCCGCCATCTTCAGCCACCAGATCTCGTCTTCACTGATCGTCTTCACTATCTTCTTATCCTCCTCGTATCACCCTCACTGTCATCATGTTCCAACTACACCATGGACGCTACAACCTCATCTCCTTTATCACCATCACCGGCCCAGATCTCGTCGTCTTCGTCTTCATCGTCGTCTTCGTCACAGTCCACGTTATCATCGTCATCTTCAGTCTCGTCGTCGCCACACGAGAAGAAAGAGATAGAGAGAGGATTCAGTTCAATCGGATCTAAACCCGACTGTACCCATCAGAACCGGATCCGATTAGGATTCTCCCATCTCAGTTAACCCGCAATCACTTCATTTTGTGCATCCAAACCCGACAACGTCACTCGACCAGGCCCAACTCAGTGAGCTGACCAGCGATTTGACTCAGTGAGTCAACTCAATAAGTTGACTCAATGAGCTGACTCAGTACAGCACCATAGTGGCCATCCAAGCCCGTTTCAAACCCGATTCAAGTCCGATTTGTGTCATTTTCAAGGCAATCTTCTCCCAGCTCATTTAACTACTGTCCAAGACTTTCGGGGTGATTTTCAGCTCTTGGTGTGGATATTTCTTTGAGGAATTCATAGAAAATCTTGCATTGGACATGAACGACTCACTCCCTCGGGTGCATTTATATTTGATCTGAATTATCAATTGTTAAATTACTTGCAATATTAGTGTGATGCGCTGATTTGTTAGTTGATTTGTACATAATTCTATCTAGTTATTTTGCATTATTGTGTGTTATTCTCATCACTTGTAGGGTTGTATTTATCACATTTAGGACTTAAAAGTTTTAGAAAATTTTATTTGCCTCATTTTAGCGTACGCATATAGTCTTATTTGAGTTAGAAATTTACATTACATCTGCTCGTTTGCTTGATTTTTGCATTTGTAGCCATCGTGACAGTCAATATTGGGTATGTACTAGATGTGACCATGAGAGTAGCTGTATTCGTGATTGGCGTGCTAGGAAAGAGAAAATAATGCATAAAGTTAAGCTGAAAATCTAAATTTTGATGGTTACTGTGATCCTATTATTTTTTGTGACTGGTGAACCGATATTGAGTGCTACCTTGATTGGTACGGAGTTTTCGATCCCGCTAGAGTCCTATTTTCTAGAGGAAACTCGTAGAGTCGGCTAGAAGTTATTGAGAGTCGACAGAGAGAGATTGCATGAGACATAGTATTGCCCTAGAGTCATGGGAAGAAATGAAAAAAAAATCTTACAGAGAAGTATCAAATATTATGGACCACCTTTTAGACCAGTTACATAACCTCCACCTGGGTCACATGTCTATTCAAAATTTTATAGTCATATTTGAAGACTTAACATGTCGTTGTGACGTGAGAGAGCACAGTTCTCAGACGATAACTAGATTTGTTTCAGCCTTAAGGTCCAAAATAAAGCATGTTATGATCACGAGCTCCCATGATGTGGCACCCTTGAAGAGGTTTTTGATTTTGCTTTAAAAATAAACCTAACTTTCAAAGGGTTACTGATTGCCAAAGCCTGAGAGCAGTATTCTAAGTGTGAAGGAAATGGACATTATGATTATCAGTGCCACTCGGAGAGTCGACATGTTAGAATTGTACCTAATAATAATATTATTAATTCAAAAATTGTTAAGGATGACAACATTCTTTTTGAGATAGCACTGTCGAGGATGCACTAGTTGAGTCCGGTAACACCGATTATTGATGAGGTCAATGTGTCTTTTGATAGTACCAGTAATGACGTGGGTGAGATAGTCGAGTCTGATATACCCGCAGAACCTAGTAAGTCATGTTGATTATGGGTTTATAGTTGTTCCTACTGAGTTATCTTCTAGTGAGTCACTTGAGTTTTTTGTCATGATCCAGTAGATAATTTCTGATTTTCTTCTTTTACTGGTTATTAGAGTTTGAGTTTAAGTCCAGTATATCATCATTAGAGGGGTTAGATGTGTATCGTCCTAGGTATTCTGTATATATCATTTTCACATCTTTAGGAGTTATGCCTAGAGTATCTACTGCATTTCATTTTTCTATGACACATAATAATCTCACTAAACATATAGCAATTTGTAATGACAACTACAAATTTATTGCATACTCATATAGTATTTTGCATGAGTTCGTTGATTATAAGGTAATTATTACAAGTCACCCTGACATCGTAAGAAAGTTGCACACTTGGTGTACAGATTCCGAAAGGATTCTAAAAAAGATTGCCTCCATTACCTACAAGTTGGTATTTCATAGGATCCTGGTGTCAGCTCAGCCCTCGACAGGATGATTCATTTCTGGTTACAGAATGTACCTTTTTTGAGTTGTCATCATATGCAACCGGTTCGTCATGAGGCAAGTTCCACCTCCATCACCGTGATTTCGACGATGCACTAGTGTTGATTCTTCGACCACTACATGGCCTGATTAAGGTGAATCATGCGAGATGTGGTTTATCTATTTCACTGCATTCACCAGAGATGAATGCTTTCAAGTCGGGGAGAATTAATGGGGATTATACTAGCATAGCTTTCTTTATGTAGTACTTTATTTGTTTTAATTGTTTTTAGTCACACATCAGTTGTGATAGGGAAGTTATTTTTGTATGAGCCCATAAAAGGCTAAGACCTATACTTGTTTAGGTGGCCTATGATGGTTTGATTTAATGAAACTCAGATTAGCATGCTGATGTGCTTTTCAAATTGAATCTCTTGCATGGTGGTGTGCAGAATGAAAGAGAGATCTCCTAGGTGCTGAAACCCGAATCAATCTGTATCCTCTTATCTTTCCCAATTTCTACGATCTTTAATTTCTTTTCCCCTATTCCCTTCTCCTATTTAGTTCTACATCACTAAGCAACACTTTTTCCAAGTTCTCATGTACCTTCTCACTCGGCATTTTGGTATCCTGAACCTCAAGATTATTTTACATATTTCTTTAGCATATGTATTGACAACTTCACCTTTTTAGTTTTTTTTGCACCTTTTTCAAGGCTATAAGAGACCAAATGGCTGAGAAAAGAAGTTAACATTAAGTTGGCAAGATGAACATCATGTAGTTTGTTGTTCCATTTCAAATGCACACTTCCACAAGTGGTCAAGTTGATATATAGATCTCAAAATCGTGAATCAAAACTTATGATCCCTGTAGATTCCTTACCCATTCATCAAGTCGTTAAGAACTGAAAGGATCTCAAAGTTTTTTTTCGTCGTTTACTAATAGTATTGGAAGGAGAATTTTAGTCTGGCATTCTGTTCCCAAGGTTTTGGAATGTCCCGCAGTTGGCCCCGTGGCCAGGCCTGAGGTGTGCTCCCTCGAGGTCACCTGGTCGAATCCTTGTGAGGTGACATTGCCCAGTTAGGCTCTCTTAACCCCAAAAAAAAACATTTTGGAGCATCAACGTGATTGGGCCTATCATCTTAAATAAGTGATGAGGACATCACACCATTTACTAGATGTTATTCTACCTTGATTTATTTTGAGTTTAGTTGTTTTTCACTTTGCTTTTAGTACCACATCGGTTATATCGGGGAACAGAACTTTTGTAAAGCCTATAAATAAGCCCCATACTTATTTTATTATTAGTCAACGAATGAATGAAAAAATTTCAGTTAAATTCTTGAGATTATTATCTTGAGTTTTTGGTGTGAAGCCCGAGATTCAAGGGGTGTGAAGCCTGAGTTATCCAATTTTCTTAATTTTTTCTTAAACCCTAATTTTTCTTTCTATTTTTTTTTCAAAATCCTAGTTTTTTTTCTATCTGATTTGAAGGTCATTGTCATCCATCTTGTTTTACATCAATTTTTGTATCAGAGCTCTTGGTTCCAATCTTCTTCTATTTTTCTTCTTCCTCTCCTAAAACTCTAGCTATTTTCTTTTCAAAAAAAAAATCCTAACCTCTCAAATCTCAGATCTAGATTAAACCCTAAATCTATTAAAAAATAGATCTGAAACCCTAGATCAGATAAAAAAATCTAAAACCCTAAATTAGATCCAAGAAAACAGATTAAAAAAACCCTAGATCTGTTCTTCCAAAAAAATGCAGCAAAATCCCTAAAATCCGTTCGAAAATCATCAAAAATTTTGAAGATGCACTGATCATCTTCTCCACTTCAAACATCCAAAAAAACCCTACTCCCATCGCTGCACCCCATCTGCCTCGCGCCGTCAGCACACTCCTCTGCCTCGTGCCGCCACCACGATCTCAAGATATCAATGAACCCATGACCTCAAGATCTCACCAAACCCACGACCTCAAGATCTCATCGAGCCACTCGCCGCCGCCCAGATCAGCTGCAACCACTACAGACAACGTCACTCGCCCACATCTGCCTTTGTTTCCTCTTCGTCACCTCCCTCTCAGATCTCAAAGCTCTTTCATATCCTCCTCCCTCCTCAAACCCATCGACAACACCCCCTGCGTCGCCACCGTCGTCGCCACCCTCCGATCTCACTCGTCGACTGAGATCAAACCATGTCACCAACCTCGTCGACACACCATGGCATCGACCACAGCAGCTCCTACCTCGACAACAGCATGTCACCACCCTCCGCTGACTTCGAGATAGCAAAAATCTCAGTACCTCGCCACCGCGGCATCCCGATCCAAGCCATTGTCATCGCCTCCACCTTTGTTGTCGTCGTCACCATCGTCACCATGCTCTCCCACGTCACGCCCCCGTCGTCTGCTTCGATAGCGCCGCCAACCATAAGATCGAGGCAAAATCGGGTCTGAAATCACTTCGGGTTACTAGATCTGATCTGACGCGATAGCGATCCGACCTGACCCGCCATCAGTTTTAGACCCAACCCAGTCCAAGTCGAATCCAACCGTAGCGATGCCACCAGAGCTGAGCCTCTGCTGACATCATCAACTAGCTGCTAACGGCATTGGCTCGAAGAACCAATCCCAAGCCGCCAGCTCAGCCCGAGTCAACCCCGAGCCGCTCAGCTCAGTCCGAGTTGACTCGGTAAGCTGAGCCAAGTTGACTCAGACCCTGACTCAGCTCTGACACAGTTCAGTCATTGCAGAAGCCGTTCTAAGCTCGTTTAAGGCCTAATTCTAGCCCGATTTGCACTGTTTTCGAGGCAATTTTCCCCAACTCACACTATTGCTATTTCAGGACCTTGTGTGTGTTTTTCAGCCTTCAGTTGTGGACATTTCTTCAAACAACCCTAGAGTAATTTTGCATTGGGGGTGAACAACTCATCCCCTCAGGTGAAATCTAATTTGAATAGAATTATCAATTGCCTATTACTTGCAATACTAGTGGACTGCAATAAGTTGTAGCTGAATTGTACTTACTTTTATCTAGCGTGCCTGTTATTTTTTTCATTTGTAGGATTGCATTTATCGCATTTAGGATTGAAACTTTTAGAAAATTTTATTTGCCTCATTTTAGGCATGCATATAGTCCTATTTGAGTTAGAAAATAGCATTACATCGATTGTTTGCTTGATTTTGCATTTGTAACCATCATGACTAATCAATATTGAGTGTGTACTAGAGATAACTATTAGAGTAGTTGTATTCGTGATTGGCATGCTAGAAAAGAGAATATCGCGTAAAGTTAAGCTGGAAGATCCAAAATTGGATGGTTACTGTAATCCTAGTATATTGTATGACTGATTACCTGATACTGAGTGTTATCTTCGTTGGTATGGTTATCCGATGTCGTTAGTGTCTTATTTGCTAGGAGAAAACTCGTAGGGTCAGCTAGAAATTACCGGGAGTCGGTAAAGAGAGATTGCATGAGACATAGGATTGCCCTAGAGTCTTGAGAAGAAATGAAAGAAAAAACTTACAGAAAAGTACCTTCTCAAATATTATAAGACTACCTTTTATACCAATTACACAACTTCCGTTAGGATCATGTCTTTTTGGATTACATAGCCACATTTGAGAACTTAACCCGTCGTTATGACGTGAGAGAGCATCGTTCTCAAACGATAACTAGATTTGTTTCAGACTTAAGGTCCAAAATTAAGTGTGCTATAATCACGAGCTCACATGATATGAACACTCTTAAAGAGATTTTTGATTTTGCTTTAAAAATAGACCTGACTTTCAAAGGGTTACTCATTGCCAAAGCTTGAGAACAGTGTTCTAAGTATGAGGGATATGGATATTATGATTATTAGTGCTCCTCGGAGAGTCGACATATTAGAATTGTGCCTAGTAATAATGTTATTGATTTGAAAGTTGTTGAGAATGTCAACATTCTTCTTGAGATTACTAATATTGTCGAGAATGCACTAGTTGAGTCCGATACACCGATTATTGTGAGATTCACGTATCTTTTGATAGTACCAGTGATGACGTGATGAGATAGTCGAGTCTGATATACTCGCAAAACCCTAGAAAGTCATTCAAGTTTTCTTGTGCTAATTATGAGTTTATAATCATTCCTACTGAGTTATTTTCTAGTGTAGTCATTTGAGTTCCTTGTCATGATCCAGCAGATGATTTCTGGTGTCTTTTTTTATTGGTTGCTTACAGTTTGTGTCTAAGCTCAGTATAACACCATTAGAAGTGTTAGATGTGTGTCCCCCTGGGCATCTTGTATACATCATTTTCCCATCTTTAGGAGTTATGACTAGAGTGTTTACTGCATTGCATTTGTCCATGGCATATGATGATAATCTCACTAAACAGATAGCAATTTGCAATGACAACTACAAATTTGCTGCATACCCATATAGTATTTTGTAGGAGTTCGCAGCTGATAATAAGATGATTGTTACGAGTCACTCTGAGACCGTGAGAAAGTTGCACGCTTGGAGTACAGATTTCAAAAGGATTCTAAAGAGATTGCCTCCATTACCTACCAGTTGGATATCCCATGGATCTTGATGTCAGCTCAGCCTTCAATAAGGATGATTTACTTTTGGTTGCAGCATGTGCCTTCTTTGAGCTATCATCATTTGCAGCCGGCTCGTCACGGAGGTCAACTACACCTCCACCACCGTAGTTTCGACGTGATGCACTAGTGATGATTCCTCAATCACCATCATGACCCAATTGTGATGCTTCATGTAGGAAGTCCACACTCGATGGAGTCGAATTTTTTTCACCCCGGGAGAAATGACGAGGACATAACACCATTTGCTAGATGTTATTTTGTCTTAGTTTATTTTGAGTTTAGTTTTTTTTTTATTTTGCATTTAGTACCACATCGATTATATCCAGAAACTAAGCTTTTGTAAAGTCCATAAATAGGCCCCAGACTTCTTTTATTATGAGTCAGTCAATGAATGAAAACTTTTCAGTTAAATTCTTCAGATTATTATCTTGAGTTTTTTATGTGAAGCCCGAGGTGTAAGGGGTGTGAAGCCCATGGTACAAGGAGTGTGAAGCCAAAGTTATCCAATTTTCTTAATTCTTTTCTTAAACCCTAATTCTCCTTTCAATTTCTTCTTTCAAAATCCTAGTTTCTATTCTACCTGATTTGAAGGTGATTGCGATCTGTCTTGTTTAACATCAATAAGAGGCCAAACCAGCAACCAACGGCTGAGGAGAATCAATAGATAAATGAGCTGACAGTATACATGATACATGCTTGACCTTTTGCAGTAGTTGTTCTGATTCCTGTAATTGGAAACTTTCACATTAAGGAGTCAATTCTCAAATGAAAAATAGAAATAGAAATCATGCTCAGTCAGAATATGGTCACCTCTGAAAGGCAGTTTTAGTTTATTGATATTAATATTTTGTTTTTAGGCTATGCTGCAAAGTGTAATCCTAAGGTTTTACATTTCAAACCGTCAAAATCACTAGACAACTTGGTGGTTTGATAGAGCATACACCCTCAAAGGACAATGTTGCTACAGGATGGTAACTTTACACGAGTGAGAAAGAAACAAAAGAAGTATAGGCTGTATCAAACTTCAAAAGAGCAAATTTTACTCTGAACATATGTTAGTAACATCCATCAAATCTATGCTTTCAACAATCCCAACTTAAATTTTTTAAACTTAAACAATACTTTCCATAGATACTAATATAATCCTTTTGTCAATATGTTTAGCATACCAAGCATTTATCTCCCAACAAAAGTCAAGATAATGTGAATTTGTGAAGAGCGCTTGTTTCCTTTTTTATCTTCTTTAAAAGAGTAAATAAACATCATGCAAAAAGTGACTTGGAAGATGTATAGGAAGGCCTTGCTATATATAATTAGTATAGTTGATTCTACAACAACAACAACAACAAAGATCCTGACTTTTTTATCGACTACATGGATCTTTTTTTTCCATTCAGCTTTGTAAGGGACATCTCCTCGTTAAATTAACAACATATACTTTTCAATTGCCTCCATCCGTGTTGTATGCACGAGTCTGGTGTTCTAAAGAAATAGAAAAGCAGATTATGGAGCCGATTATATAACCATATTAGTATTTGATAATGGGGCTGCATATTGTGCATATAGACACACAATCATATTATGCGGCCACAGAAACCGCCGCATGGTCCCATTACGTGGTTTGTGGTCCCAAATTGCACGCATATTGCAAACACATAAAATAATCTGCATGAGCCAATTAATAGGAAAAAAACAGACAATGGATGTGACAGCTAAACAAAGAGTTCTGAGGCTAATCATAATGGGTTACTGTCTTTTTCAGTTAGCTGGCTGAACTTTTTCTAAAGCCTGGATATGCGCGTGGAGTGGAGGTTAAATAAATAATTGTCAAATGGTCGGTAATTATTTCTCTAAGTATTCAATCAAATTCAATTTTGATGATTATCTCAGGTGCGTCCTATGAAATCTAGAAACTAAAGTTTCTACATCTTATTTTCCAAACTCCTTGTGCCAAACAAGAAAAGTATAAAGATTTTGAGGGAAGATTCTTTTACCTTCCTAACTTCCCTTCCAATTTCCAGACACCAAACACCCCTTAGTGCTATGAAATGGAAAAGTCCGAAAACATAAGACACTAAAGAACCAAAAGAAATTTCATTTCCCAAAGGATCTCCGCTGCAACTGCTACAAGACTTGGAAGGATTTGTGGCAACCAGAACATTTACTGATCAACCTATTATAGCCAAGAACCTTATAAATAGGATAGCTATTGTTCATTATCTTTCATGGCTACCTGGTACTTTATGCAATAATTAGCAGAAAAGGTTCTAAAGCACTCATATTTGAAACCCCTGATTCAGGCCTAATTCTTCAGCCAACTTTGATGGCAGGCTTTTCCGTAGTGGCAACAATGACATTATGTAGAACAAAGTGATAACACCCATAACCAAACAAGAGGCCAAGCACACAGCACAGCCAGGCAACAGAACAACATCAGCTGCTTGGTAGGCAACATCAGCCTCCTAACTTTCTACTATTGGATGGAGCAAAAGAACCACACAAGTGGAAACAACAAAGATATGGGAGAAGATGGTCCAGATTCTTAATGCCACAAATAAATTTAGAGAAATGATTCATTGTGATAGTTTTGTAATGAGACCGAAAATAGAAACGGCCAGGCAAGAATTTGCAACCACTATTACCATATTAAGATTAAATGCTTTGATCCATTTCTCAACAAAACATAGAAAGCTTCACTGCAGTAACAATCAGAAGTCTTCTAATAAAAAATTTTGACAAATTCAGAAATTAGCATGAGATAAAGTTAGCGCAGTTAGAGTAGTCCCACCAAATTCTAACAAAAATCCAGCATGGAGTGGTGAATGGTGATCAGATTCCAACAAACATAAAGGCAATTAATTCTTTCAATTGACTAAATGGAAAAACGGATGAGCCAAATCTCAGACAAGATACCATATAGATAACATAAGGTACATAATGTGATATAAGGATCATGTATTAAAGAATCCGCAATAGGGCAATGAATAGACAGTGGGAGCAATAATCCAAAGGTTGATAATATGCCAAACCCTTGCTTCTAGTTAGGTATAAGGTACAATGACAAATGGAGTAAGTATTTTAAATTCAACAAAATTATATAAACTGGTGACAGTAAACGCATAATCAGACTTACCTTGTCAGACAATATGCAAAAGCCAAAACAGTTGATAATGATTGTACAAAGTTCAAAAGGCGCTGCTTAACAGTTTGGCTTGCTGAAGAAGGTAAAATTACAGGGTTTAATGCCCTGTAAAATAAGAAAGCTCCAATTAGTTTGACAATTATATAACAAAGCATAACATGTTGTTTATAAGGTTTGCTTTATGCAAAAGAGGGATGAGAAAGATAAACACACCTGCAGACCAGTGTTGTTCCGGTCCAAAGCAGCAATGGTTGAAGATATGAGGTAAAAACATAGTGTGTTTTACTTTTCTTCCAGTTATTGTCATTTCGCTGTAAGACATTGGTAATAGAGTGTATTACTTTGTCAACAGAAGCTAATGGGGTCAATTAAACATTATGAAAAGAAACAGGGCAAAAAAAACATACACGAAGAAATATTTGTCTGCTGTAACGCAAGAGTGGACCCAGGCCCCATACAGCAAAACCGATGACACCAATTGCAGGGGCTAATTGCATCACAAGAGGACTTTCCTTCAGGGTGATATAACATCTACTCACAAGAAAACTTTCCTTCAGGACATTACAAGACCTACTCATGAGAAAACTTTCCTTTAGGGCATTATAACACGTACAAATAATAAGACATAAAATTGGTGTGTATGTTTTGTGCATTTGTGCGCTCGTCATCTACAGTTGCCACCAAATGAAAATTTCTCCTCCTACATTGGGGGTTACATGGTGAACACATATAAGCAAATTGGATGACGTAGACTGTAGTAAAGTATTCATAAGAGATATCATGGTATCATGCAGTCAGGAAACTTTCCATTCGTTAATCAACTGGTCGCAATTGTTCTATTATTGAAAAGCTATTCATTTTGCAACCAGTTGATACGAGGGTGAGATATCTCCAAACCACATGATTTTTCATCCTTCAACATTTTTGGACATGAAGAGAATGTTTGAATGATGTGTATCATCCATTGAGATAGCCCACTATGTGCTTTTGAACCGTCTTCCATGCTGGAAAATATACAGTTTTGTCCAATAATGTGTTGGAAAATAAATGGAATGAGCTTAAAGTAAGGGTCGTGTCAAGAAATATCTCGAAACCAGGCTTACTGGTTAAATCTGACTGAAGCTTATGGTCCATGGCAACTTTATGAAATATGTGATAAGGCTTGTCAAAGAAAACGTCTGGTGAAGCAAAAAACATATCTGGACACAAGAGGTGTGTGTCTACTTGGGCACCAGATTGATTGGATCATATAGACTATCATAGAGCCAGGTAAGAATATTTGCAGTCAATAGCCAAAACAAGGGACGTTTCCATAATGTGATATATCTTTGGCTTATTCCTTTTCCATCTAACAAGATCTAGGTAAGTACCCAAGTGTTTAATAACTACAAGGTTATAAAACTTATTTGTAATTCAAAATATAAAGTTATCTATAGTCTTGTCATTGTCCTCCTGTCTTTTATGCCTTAAGGATTTGTAAATGCTGCTGCATCCATGAGGCTCTATCAACCAGTCACTTGTGACAAACAAGGTTTTCTTCAACTTGCAATAGATGCAAATTCATGCAGGTCAGTATGATTCACAAAGAGCATAGGCATCCTTTTCTATGTAATGATAAGCATAGGATAACGTTGGTACGCTTGGGAAGCATTTTACCTCGATACACCTCGTAAACAAATGGATACAAGAAACATGTGAGCTAATGGAGCAATAGCATTAAAAAGTCCTGCCCTAAGGATCCCAAAATAAAGATTGTGCCTACTTCCTGGAGAAGGCAAAAAAACAGACCCTGAAACCTAGAAAGAGAGAATTTCAATCATGCTTCAAAGCCACTTATAAGCCTCGCTAATTTTCTTAAACATTTTTTTGCACTTGCTATGGGAATGTGTTGTATTTTGCTCTAGGAATTAGCTTTGTTTAGAGAGTTTAATGTAATTCCCGGTAACAAACCGGTCATATTTCCCTTACTCCTGGACTTCTTACCCAGTCTTGGAGAATTTTAGAGCAGGCTGACTAGGGTTTTTTTTTTAATTGCGGCAAACTCCTCCCATGTTGAACATGGCACAGAGAGAGGGCGTCAGGTTGACAACCAGTCATAAAATGTTGGCAAATTTTCATGGATCCTTCTCCTCAATAATGACCCTATTTTTTATGGAAAAAGGTTTTGATGATGATGACTATTTTTCCACCTGCATTTACTCTCTCGGTGAAAAGCACCAAATTTAGCCACTTGTATGCCCTTGGGACTGGTCACATTATGTCTAGCTCAAAAAGAGGTGAAAGCCCAAGGATAACCTTCTAGGCAAAACTTTTAAGCACTAACTTTAACCCAAAGATCCATGACCTGTCTGGAGAATAGAATCATGAACAGGTCCCAGGGGGAGCTAACTAAAAAAAATCCCTTTTATGCAAAGAATTGTTTCTTGAATTAAATTACAGAACCGCCCTACATAGAACTGTTTCTCTAATTAAATTCTCAACATCAACAAAACTAAGTTGAAAGTCGGAATCAGGGCACCTTTCCCTACATAATGATATATAAGCAGATTTATGATTACAACTGACCACTACCATTCTTATATACAAGCATGATGCTCAACCCACCTTGCCACCAGCCCGCCAATAGCTTATGATGACCTTTCAAGTATATGAGCAAACAAAAAAGTGACCATGAGTTGCCCAAAGCTAACAAAAGGTTGTTTATTTAAGATAGCAAACTGCGGGAATTTTTCTTCTTATTGACTACACATGAAAACGTACCGGCATAGCATATCCATGTTTACATATGACCATGAAATATATCACTAAAACTATTGTAGTTCACTAAGAGATGCTCTTATTTTATTCTCCCCAGAGATGAGTACCTTTCCAATATCTAAGGGAACACTAAAGTCGCCATTTAATAACCTATTAAGGACTTAGTCTCTACAGACTACCATATCAAAAATATTTCGAAGCACCTGCCAAGTTATATAGTTTATAACTAGCACCTACATGCACCACTCGGACTCCTAAGCATACAACAAATACTTGTCAATAAAACAGACTTCCTTGAATTTCAAACACTATAAGATGTTTATCAGAATCTTCTGGTTTTCTCCGAGTTAACTTGCAGATCCATAAGATCCAAGTTGCAATCATCGTCGTATCAAATCAATAAAACCTACAGAACTTATATTCATGATTATATTATGATGCTTATAACATCGACATACCTACAAGAATAGCATTTTGATCAACAGAGGATTCTAGGCCATTGTAAAACCTATGTGAAGATACTTGTTGATTCCTAATCTTTTCAATATAAAGCCTAGGTACAAGGGATAAAAACGTCACCATGGTTCATACCCAATATATCTAACAAGATTCTTTTTAAAGTTTGTTGTTTACATATTAAATAGTGAATCACATATGTTTAGCATATATTAAAGTATTCAACAATGTTCAAAATAACGATAACGTAATGATAACGTTTTTCTTCTGTTATGTTAACATAAGTTATAACGTAACGCATAACGTAGGTTACGTGATTTAATATTTATTTAATAAAAATAAATATATATGCTATATTAAAAAATTATAAATAGAAAAATAATTTTAAAAAATTAAAAAAAATATCAAAACAATATACAACACATTTAGCAAGTTCACAACAATTTTTAGCAAGTATCACAATAATTTTTCGCATACACAAGTTGTAATTCATAATTTCATTTACATGAACAATAATATGATCCACATATTTCGTTATAATTAATAATATTTATCATGCTATCATTAGTTTTATCATGCTATTCATAATTTTTCACATTCACAAGTTATAATTCATAATTCCATCTACATAAATAATATAATCCGTATATATATTATTATAATTCATAATTTTTATCATGCTATTCAATTTACACAAAGATTCATAATTCAATCACAATTTATAATTTCTTAGTCACTCTATTCATTATATTTCATAATTCAATTTACAATATGCTATTTAATTATCCCCCTGTGTCCTTCACTCTCTCCGATATTTTACCCCTGATCTCTCTGTTCTCCCCTCATCACTCTCTCTACTCTCTCCCTCCGATTTCTTTCCCTCTCCCGATCTCTCTCGGCTCTCTCTCTGCTCTCTCCCCCTCAGGAGAGAGCAGAGAGTGATCGGGAGGGAGAGATCCGGGAGGGAGACTGAAGAGAGAGAAGAGAGAGTTTATATGTGTTTGGAGGCGGAGAACCACCGCTTGGAGATGACGCCGACGAGAACCAACACAACAGAGAACCACTAGAGGTAGTTCGTCTTTTGTTGTCAACCAAAGAGAGGTATGCCTTCTTCTTTCTTCTCGACGCCAAACGCGGAGACGACGGCGAGGTTGCAGAGAGGACGACGAGCGAGCGAATTTGTGGAGATTTTTTTTTTGCCATAAACCGGGCCAATATGAGGGCTTTATAAAAAGTTGACTTGCACCATAACGTAGGTTACAGTGTGTTACATTAATAACATAACGTAACGTAAGTTACGGGCAAAATAACCATAGTTATCAAAACATTGCGTTTTTTAGACCTGTTACATAACAATTGGTCGACGTTACGTTATATAACGAGTTATAACGGGTTACATAACGGGTTTTTTAAAACACTGGTATTCAACTATAGCATGCATATATTTGACATCAAACTCTACAGGTTGAGTCTGAACTCTTGTTAGGTATTGAAAACACCTCTAACCCCACTTGCAAGTAGTGGATTGTACACAAATGATATGAGGAGACCTTTAAAGTGTAATCGCAGAATAATTCTGGTACATCTTTCTACAACTTCACATACTTCCACCCAATTTCTCTTCAACAATTTCCTTCAGATTTACAGCTTTTGTTGATGGAAAGTTCCACGAGGTGTATGCCTTGCTTATCAAAGCTTATGACACAGAATTAGAGGATGAAAACCATTTCTTGTGCCTCCAACTTTTAAAAGTAAATTCAAATACAATGGAGGCTTTTGAACAGACTCATATAAAATTAGTAGATGATAGAACATAGAATGTTAAAATGTTTAGGCACATGAAATGCAGAGGGGGGGCTGTGAGGCATTATGTAAATCTTCGGAATACAACATCTATCTATCAGGATACCCTAGAGAGTAGGATTTTCTTTGGGAGACACTCTCCATGGTCTTTCTCTCACAATAACATTAACATTCTATTGTTTTTCTATTCATTATTTATATCGCAACTGGCATGTACCTTATGTTGTGTATTGTTTTATTCATGTCATTCTCAGTACATTGATGCCTAAGAATGCTGCATACACGTTGGCATGTTTATTTGTATGCAGTTAAAACACATGGACTGAAACACTTATTATATATAATGAGTAGTTTGCATGGAAATTAATCTACATATACTCCTTGATGAACACAAATAAAACAGAAGTACCTAGACAAAGCCAAGGTGGTATTCTTCAAAAGAGGTATGCCATCTGAAAAGCTTGGTAGGATGAAACAACGACATGTGAACAGGCTGTATCTAGAGGGGACACAATGCAGCGGCCTGTATATCCTATCTGTTACATGGAGACTCCAAATATCTTGTCTCTGCACATAATATAAATCATATCTAATTTAATATTCATATGATAAGAAAGAACACCAAATGCACACTTGAAAGATAAGGGACAGATTTTATCACAAGCATTCATAACAATTTCCTTCATACAGCATGACAAATTGAAGCAAGTGTACTTGATTGATTGATGGAAAGACGTCCTATAATATGCATAATCAAAACCGACTGAAGGGAGGTTTTCTCCCGTGACTCGTATAGAAACTTTGTTCGTCTGTCCGTCTTTATCCGCAGAGAGAGCAACCGAAGCAGCAGCACCCCCTCCCCCGAGCCTCCTCCCTTCTCCCCCCTCCTCCTTCTTCCTCTTCTTTGCCGGTGGAATTCGGTCGGATTCCCACCGCAAACGCGGTATACTAGTCTAATTGCAGGGGAGAAAGGAGGAAAGGAGTACATTAGGAAGGCTTTTAAAAGATTTACGATCTTGGAGATGTCAGATGAAGTGAAAAAAACATATTCCCATTACATGCAAGTCAACATATTTCTCCCAAGATTGGTGATAAAGGAACAGAAGATGAATAAAATAGTTTCAGTCTGTTCCAGAATCTTTTATTAACTATAATGCTAGTTCTTAGATCGAACAAAACTAACTTTAAAAAAAAAAAAAAAAACAATCTGAATATTCCTTCAACTTCATCCTCATCCATCTCACAATCTAAGATAAGGATCACCGTCTCTTGGTTAACAAGAAGCATACCGCAGCACGTGAAGATAAGCAAACACTCGGCAGGTGCAAGTGGCGCCAACGCTTCATCTCCGAACTCTAGAAAATCAAAGAAATAGTCATTAGACACAGAAAGTCCGCAATCAAACAAAAATATACAAACATTAATGAACAAAAATCAACAAATTGATGCTCGTAGCATTAATTCTCCACCTTGAATTGGTTGGTTCGGCCGCCGTACTTCCCCAGGCCACCAAATTCATGGGGCGGCAACTGCAGAGAGACTCCAACCGCCATTTCCGACCTCAAATGGACGAAGATTAGAGAATAGAAAGGACGATTGATCGAGCTAGCACCAAAAATTCCAATTGCCGGGGTTTTCGACCAATTCTTTCTCTCGGCCTCGGGTTAGGTTTTTCTCTTCCCCTTCTGGCCTTTTTCTTCTTTTTTGAGTATTTTTAAGGCGTTTTCTTGTGTGTTTTTTAAGGGGCGATGCGAATGATATTAGAAGAGAAGAGAAAGAGGAGCAGTGCACGCCTCCAATGATGGCATTGGCCCCGATCGTCAGAAGGCGCGACTCCCGATAACACTCGCCGCGGTGATCGTGACGGGGAGGACATGCCACGCGTCAGGATGTGGATGGAGATCTTTGGCTGTTCTGTGTTGCGGTCTGTCCATCCGACAGATATTCTAACGCCTATTTTCCACGAGAAATATTTTTCCTACGCACTTCGGTCGACACATTTTCTATACAAGAATAATACATGTGGTGTGGGTCTCAGTATTAAAAAGAAATTAATATCATTCAGGGAGCTGGCTGTTATTAGTCTTCTGGGTTTGTTAACCAAAAGAAAAGATCAGAGAAAATATTTGAAATAGAATCAGTGCATGCAGGCCTCAGTTTTCCACCCAATTTCTGAGATGTAGCCTTAGTTTCAGAAAATTGAAGTGTGGGCCCCACTCTTCTTTCTCTCCAACAAACACAGCAATATAATTATTTGGAAAACGTGGACTCGTGGGTCCATTTGCATTCCATGAAAACAAACGCCCTAAATGTGTAGATTGAATGTAGGAAAAGTATTTTTTATTTTCCAAATAAATGCTAAATAATATATAAATTGAGATAGACTTAGTTATTTTCAACAAGATTTGGAGTAAAAAAAAATTTTTGCCCATACGCCCTTCACCTTAGTTTTGGTGATGACTAACTTATGAAGATTAGTTTACTAATGATCTTGTCTTTAATAAGTTTTAGATATTGATCAGGATCTTAGTAGAGATTTGACTTCAACAAGAGATTCACAGTCAAAGTGTTGAAGCAAACAAGTGTTGATTCAAGAGCTCTCATCGTAATGATCGCATCAAGCTCACTTGGATCGAGTCGTCTTGAGATGAAGATCGACAAGAAGACTTCAGTTTGTTTAGTTTAGTTTTTATTTAGATATTGTGTAAGGATAGAATAGTCTTGATATACTCAAATATATACACACACAAGTTAAAATAGTTTTTGGTTTTTGTTTAACAGTTTTGGACTTTCAGGTTTACATGTATAGTTTTCATGAAAAGATAGAATCAAAATAAGTTTTACATCGTTTATATGTATGTTGAATTTTTATCCATATACATCTATGATTCATATTGTCTAAAAACTTATTTGATGATTCTAGTTCATGTGTTACAAGTATTATCTTTCAACAAAATTTAGTTTTGAATTTATTGTCAAAAACATAGATATATCATTTACCATGTGTATTGGACTCTATCCATACACACTATGCTATCTTGTTTTGTATTTATACAAGTTTGGGAGAAAATAGATTTTCATTTCAAAATCTCAGTTTTGAAAAATATCGTTTTTGGTTTAAAGCGTAATTTTTATATTACAAAAATAGTTCAAATTGTTTGTAATATGGGTTGATCTTTGATCAGATATATTTGTATTTCAAGTACTTACATGAACTTATTCTTGTGGATTTTATGTGATTTCATGGGATTTTACGGGTATTTAAAAGACCAAGTTTTTAAACTTTAAAACCCTAACCTGAGCTTGCTGGCGGTCAACTGACCGGTCGACTGAACCAGATCTCGGTCGACCGGGCGGTCGACCGATGTGCACAAATACGTGCACACAGCTCTGGTCATTGGGTCGGTCTACCGATCTAGAGAGCTTGCTCTCTGGATCTGGCCCCTGTCAATCGATCGGTCGACCGACCAGAGAGTTCACTCTCTGGTTCTGGCCTCAATCGACCAAACGGTCGACCGACAGGAAAATTGCCTTGGGGCGGTCGACCGGCCAGTCGGCCGACAGCCCCAACGGTCAGAAATTTGACCCTTGGCCGATCGACCGGGCGGTCGACTGACAGGTCAGTATTGACCTGATCTGAACCCCAACGGCTACATTTTCAGACTCTATAAATATGGATCCTTTAAGGTCAGATTCAACTAAGATTTTTGAGAGCAATTTTTGTCACCTTCTCTAATTTTTTAACAAGTTTTCAAAGGAGTTTTTGTGCCAAAATTCTCTATCTTTATTTGTTTTCAAAGTTTTAAAAAATCAAAGAAAATCAAGTCATTAGGAATTCTATTTTGTTCTTCATATTATATATCGATCAAGAAGTTTTTTCTAAGTTTTTTCTTTATTTTTTTATTTCCAAATACTTTATTTTCTCACATACTTAAGCTATCATCTCAAATCTATCTTTAGGGTCTTTGTATTGTGAGAAAATTATTTGTGATCTTTTAAGATCAGCAAGAGAAATTGTTTGTGATCTTTGTGATCACCAAGTGTATTTTTCCTTACTTTGTACTTGGTTAGGTGCCCACCTCTTGTGTAGAGGTTTGTGTTAGAGAGAGGAGTTGAGTACTCCCGGTGTAGAGTTGTAATTCCTCAGTGGAGGTCCCTTTGTGGAAGGTCCTGTGTGGACATAGTGAAAATCCTTCTGTGTGAAGGCGGGAACTTAGAACAGTGGCTCGAACCTCGAAACATATCTTGGTGTTTGCGTTTGATCCACTATCTCTCAACTCTATCTCTCTTTATATCTTGCATAGCTTTATGATTGGTAGTGAAAAGTGCATTTTTATCATTATATTTACCATCACATTTTCATATTTATTCATATAATTCCGCACATTTACTAATATTTTATTATTTATTGTGTGCAGGCTTTGAGAAATAAAAATAAAGGAATAAAGCCTCAAAAGAAGCCCAAAAGCCCATGTTTAAAGCCCAATGCAAAAGTTGCAATTATCAATTATCAAAATTGCAATTACCAAGGGCAAAAGTTGCAAATTCTAAAAGAAGAGGGAAGGATAGACTTCTATTCAACCCTAAACACTTGCAGGATGAGGATAAAAGCCAAAGAAGAGAGTGCAAAGATAAGGAAATTCGTTTAAAAAGATATTGGGAGATTCGAGATCTAGGTAACTTGCTTCCTAAGTTATCTCGAAATCCCAAGATAAAGAGCCGGATGCAACTTCCAGAAGACAACGCCCAGATGGACGGACCAGGGGAAGCCGCGCGCCAAAGCGCGTGGCCATCTGCCACTACTTGGCCGCGGAAACGCGGCCCAAGCCGCGTTTCCGCGGCAATCCAGTCTTATCCGGGGATCAGTTTTCGTGGGAGAGTTGTGTTGGGACTCTACCTCCTTCTGCACCTATAAATACCCCTGCAGACGCAACAGAAAGGGCGTACAGAAAACTACAGAGAAAAATCTAGGATTTTAGGCTAACTTGTAATCTAGGTTAGGTTTTTATTTTCGTTTTCTTTTGTAATTTTTGTAACTGAGAGGAGAGGATGCTTTCATGGAGGAAGGAGTTCATACTTGTACTGAGGTGACTGCGGTGTAAGTTTTACTTTTCCTCTATTGTTAATTGAATCGACTCGAGATTTGTCTTTGTTCTTTTTATTTTATTCTTGTGTCTCTATTTTTGTTCTATCGTTGTTCTTCTATTTTTGTTTTATGTCATTGTTTCTTTCTCTGATGACTTGCAAACCGTGCGATCTGATTGCTTCGAGACTGCCTAGCCGAAGAAGTGTCCTTGATGGCCTATGGAGATGAACAAGTCTTCTCTTTAGTTTGTCTTTTCTTTTCATAGTGTAGATCGCGAAGGTGGACGATCCTATACGCCATACTTGAACGCCTTCCAAGACAAGGTAAGTCGTTGCAACAGATCAAAGGTAAGCAGGTTGAAGAGGTATGTATGTGTTATAGTTTTCTTTCTAATTTTAGTATAGTTCCACATCTTTCCAAATTCTTTTCTTCCACTTCATTGTAAATACCATTGTAAATAACAAAATAAATAAATAAGAGATAACTTACTTAAACGCTTCCATCGCTAGTCCCTCCCTGAGGATCACGACCCGCATAGCCACTGCTACCGCGGATTAGAATTGAGCACCTTGCACATCTTGTTCTAAATCTAATATTCCATATTTTGTGTGCAGGAAAATCTCAATCAAAATTTTGGCGCCGTTGCCGGAGAGGGACGGTAAGTTTATCTCTAAAAAAAATTAATTATTAACTAATTCTTTTATTCTTTCTGTTTGCAGGTTTGGAGAATAGGAAACAGCAGAAGTGGACATATAGCAACTCTGTGCCTCTGCCCTCGAAGGCAGAGCATCAGAGCCTACTACAGTGCCGCGGATCCGCGACAATAGCTGCGTTTCCGCGGCCTTAGTAGTTCATTACTGACAGATCTTTCTGCAGGTTGCTACAAATTGCAAGATTTATTTTCTGCTCTGTTAAAATTTGTTCTATGATAAACCTGTATACTGCTAATTAATCAACAGTAAAATTTTGTTGAAAAAGATAAAAAATTGATTAGACGTTTGCATCCTAGGCACGTGTCTTTTCAATTCATTTATTTTTACTGTTGAAGAGTGCTGAAGCAAGGTACGTTCGCATTGCATGTAGAATAGGACTCATCTCTTAGTTGATTTTCATGCTTTGAGTGAATCTTATTTACATATTTTGTACACTTGCTCAAATTTATTCTAAGGGCATAACCCATTAACAAGATAAGGTGGGGATTTCATCACCCTTCCTTGGCCCAAAAATCAGATTCCAAGCACTCACTAACCCAAGCCTAATTAAAATTAAGTAGACGTTGGCCCTAGGGACATCTCGGACTCAATTAGGAGATTATCCTAAGGGGGAACAGTGCTGAAAGTTGACTCCTGCCAAATCAGTGTCTAGGAAGGGGATTGAGGGTCGAAAGCCCGAAGATTGGTGGTTATTTAATTAAGGAACGTCTTTGACGGAAAACCTCCCAACCAATCTTGCCCTGACCTGGCTGATTAACTTGTGGTCAAAATCTACACCCTACCTCCTGTGGACGGTCTAACCAGTTAGGAGTCGTTTAGGTCATAGGTCTACCCTAACTTAGGTTAGAATTTTTTTTGTTTGCTCATTTGTTTGTTTTCTTTTTGTTTGTGATTGTGTGATATGGCATATAACAATCTTTCCAATTTTAATCCATATTACACACCAACCTCTTTTTCAGATATTACCAACCCGGCATATCATAATTTTGACCAACCTAGTGTGCCGGAATGGTCTTATCCGAATGAATATAACCCATACCCCCCATCTTATGACCATAATTTTCATACCACTTTCAACTCTTCACAGAGTGCATGGGGTTTCGCTTCCCCCGAGTCCAATTTTCAACCAACTTGTCCTCCATATCCACCTTGTCCACAATATTCCCAAGATTCATACTCAGATCCACCCATTCATAATAGAAAACCATCTATCCGGGAAATGATGAGTATGCAGGAGTCCAAGCAACAATCACCATCAATCTTAGACATGATGATGCGTGAGTCCACCGACTCACAACTTCATCATGATTACACTTCCTCTTTTCAAGTCCAATCACAAAATGATGCACCAATCGACTATATCGACTATGAAAAGATGCTTAAAACCATGACTCAGGCTAGATTAGCCCGTGATCATGAAATAGATATGATGGTTCAATCTTTACGTTCTCACCGTCCGGCCGATTCTGCTTTCGCTGACCACTCTCTTAAGGCCGAAGAGTCACGTTGCTTTGGACAACAAGATTCTAATTCAGTACCATCATTTGAACTTGCCGAAACTCCAATTTTTGATAGTTTGGCAAGTTATTCCTTTCCTGAAATAGAACTTGAGCATGAATATGATCCTGATCTCCCACTTGGTGATTCAATTTTACTTCCTAATTCAATAATGACTCCGGTGTCTCCACCTGATTTTACTTCTCCCGAGTCAACATTGGATCCTGTGCCAATTCATCATGAAATTGAATCACCCATTTTTGATGATCATATTGAACTTGACCAATTTTATAATTTTGAAAGTCCCATGGATAAATTGGCAAGTTCTCATTTTTATAATATTGAGCTCAATGAGATATGTGACCTAGATTCTCAAATCTGTAATCAAGTTCAAATTCCCGAATCATTATTGACTCCTGTTTTGTTACCCGACTTAGGTAATCTTTTAGAGTCAGTTTTGATTCCCACACCTATCATTCCTGAACTTGAATCACCAACATTGAGTCACATTCCATTTTGGGAAACTGATTATAGACTTGAGTTTCAGCTTATTGATTTGGACCCACTTCCTGAACCTAGCCCGACTCCTGAACCCTTACTTGATTTAAGTTTCTTTCCTGAGTCGGTATTCGTTCCCATGCTTACGACGTCCAAGTCAATCATTCCATCTTTTCACACTCCATTTTGGAACAAGGCGGTTGACACAATTGACTCTAAATATAATTATGAATTATGAAAATTTGATGGGGTGAAAATTTTAAAAAATGATCATACATACATTTTAGTGGGTTATACAAGAAAAATTTCAGGTAGGTTCCTCCAAATACTACATTATCTTGATTGGGTAGTAACGCTTGGCCCAATTAGACCACCACCGGAACCACCACCTTGAGGTAACATCTGCCTTCCCTTTCTTCTTTTATATGCATACATGCATATATTCATTCATTGAGGACAATGCATGAGATAAGTGTGGGGGGAGGCTTTACTAACATACTAACATAGTTAGAAACTAACAAAAATTTGCTAATATTAAAAAAAAATGAAAAAGGACAATATTTTGACTTATCTTTTGAAAGAAATCTAAGTTAATCTTATGAATTAGGAAAATCATGATTAGGATTTCTAAAAACTTGGTCAAAATAAATAAATTGTTGAATTTTTAGGTATAGGAGGAAAAATTGAATAAGTAATTAGTCTTGATTTTTACCTTAATGAAATATGCATACCTAATACATTTACATATCCAGGATTCTAAGACAAAGACTCTTGTGCCCTATAATAAATAATAATAAAAAAAAGAGAAATTCACTGATTAAGCTGGATACATGTGCCTCAAGAAGCATAAGTATTCACGCCTAAAGGTGATTTTATGAAATAAAGCCTTAGTTTTGTGGCCTAGTTCACTCGAATCCTTAAGTCCGCGGGGTGTTTTTCTCACCCGGTGCCCTAAAGCCGACCGGTTTGGGAGCCACCGACTTTAAGTTCGCTACATGGGTTGATTAGAAAGCCTAAGAAAATTAAGAAATATTATATATGTATTAACACATCTAATAGTCAATTAGTTAGGTATGAGTGCCTCAAGAAGCCTTCATGCTTACACAAAAGAAAATTAGATGAGTTATACATATTAAAATATATATATATATATACACATATAATAATAATAAAGAGGCATGAGAGTCCAAGTTAAGGAATTCCTAGTAAAAATTCATAAGGATGCATATGATTTTTTGTAACGAAAAAGACTATACAAAAATTCAATTTTGACCCTTACTTAAAATGGATAACAATTTACTTTATAAAGACTAAGTTTAAGAATGAATAAAAATGATAATCCTAAAAACTTATAGATTACTTAGTCTTTTCAAAAGTATTTCAAATATTTTACTTTTTATAGATTTTGTGGGTGTAATCCGCTGAAAACCCTCACGAGACAACACTCGTCCTTTAGGGTAACCTAGGGGTTTAACGGCTTGTTGCACGTGCTAAGTGCAACCGTGATTCCTACGAAAGTGAGTTAGCTAGATTAGTTTTTCTTTTTTGATTTTTACTCGAGGACGAGCAAAAAGATAAGTGTGGGGCTGTGATTGGTAGTGAAAAGTGCATTTTTATCATTACATTTACCATCACATTTTCATATTTATTCATATAATTCCGCACATTTACTAATATTTTATTATTTATTGTGTGCAGGCCTTGAGAAATAAAAATAAAGGAATAAAGCCTCAAAAGAAACCCAAAAGCCCATGTTTAAAGCCCAATGCAAAAGTTGCAATTATCAATTATCAAAATTGCAATTACCAAGGGCAAAAGATGCAAATTCTAAAAGAAGAGGGAAGGATAGACTTCTATTCAACCCTAAACACTTACAGGATGAGGATAAAAGCCAAAGAAGAGAGTGCAAAGATAAGAAAATTCGTTTAAAAAGATATTGGGATATTTGAGATCTAGGTAACTTGCTTCCCAAGTTATATCGAAATCCCAAGATAAAGAGCCAGGATGCAACTTCCAGAAGACAACGCCCAGATGGACGGACCAAGGGAAGCCACGCGCCAAAGCGCGTGGCCATCTGCCACTACTTGGCCGCGGAAACGCGGCCCAAGCCGCGTTTCCGCGGCAATCCAGTCTTATCCGGGGACCAGTTTTCGTGGGAGAGTTGTGTTGGGACTCTACCTCCTTCTGCACCTATAAATACCCCTGCAGACGCAACAGAAAGGGCGTACAGAAAACTACAGAGAAAAATTTAGGGTTTTAGGCTAACTTGTAATCTAGGTTAGGCTTTTATTTTCGTTTTCTTTTGTAATTTTTGTAACTGAGAGGAGAGGATGCTTTCATGGAGGAAGGAGTTCATACTTGTACTGAGGTGACAGCGGTGTAAGTTTTACTTTTCCTCTATTGTTAATTGAATCGACTCGAGGTTTGTCTTTGTTCTTTTTATTTTATTCTTGTGTCTCTATTTTTGTTCTATCGTTGTTCTTCTATTTTTGTTTTATGTCATTGTTTCTTTCTCTGATGACTTGCAAACCGTGAGATCTGATTGCTTCGAGACTGCCTAGCCGAAGAAGTGCCCTTGATGGCTTATGGAGATGAACAAGCCTTCTCTTTAGTTTGTCTTTTCTTTTCATAGTGTAGATCGCGAAGGTGGACGATCCTATACGCCATATTTGAACGCCTTCCAAGACAAGTAAGTCGTTGCAACAGATCAAAGGTAAGCAGGTTGAAGAGGTATGTATGTGTTATAGTTTTCTTTCTAATTTTAGTATAGTTCCACATCTTTCCAAATTCTTTTCTTCCACTTCATTGTAAATACCATTGTAAATAACAAAATAAATAAAAAAGAGATAACTTACTTAAACGTTTCCATCGCTAGTCCCTCCCTGAGGATCACGACCCGCATAGCCACTGCTACCGCGGATTAGAATTGAGCACCTTGCACATCTTGTTCTAAATCTAATATTTCATATTTTGTGTGCAGGAAAATCTCAATCACTTTACATTGTTCATATTCATATGTTAGATATAGTTTGTATGTGCCCACACTTGTGTTCAACTAAGAGAGCTTATTAAAGAACCTCAACTCTTAATCTAGAGAAATTTAGTTGAGTAGTTCCAGAGCCCTTCACAGGGAATTCGGGCTCACTCTTGGTTACACATAGTGTGTTTGCAATTAAATTTTTAATTATGTATCATTTGTCCTAGATTAGCTAGTACACATATTTATCCTCCTTTACGTGTATTTCAATTGGTATCAGAGTCTCTACTCCTGATATTCGATTTAACCACCTAAGAGTGAGATCCTTAGATAGTTAATCTAGATTTGCATTTGCACACATATAGTTTATACCACTCATGAATTTGCTAGCCCCTCCCATGTACGATGTTTCCAATATCGATGTGTGGAAGTTTAAGATGAGTGCATATCTTAAAGCGCTAGGTTTGCATGTTTATCTTGCCACTACTAAGAAAACCTACTTTGGTAATGACAAGTACATTGAGGCTAATGCACATGCCTTAGAGGCACTTAGGCACACACTTAGTAAAGAGCATCTTTCTATTGTTTCTCATTGTGATTCTACTTTTACAGTATGGAACACATTGACCTCTCCCCAGCTACAAACAACAAACTATGTGAAAAAGAAATCTAGTGAAAATGAGTCCGATGAAGCTTGCTATATGGTTCAAGGGAATGACTCCCTTAAGGTATATTCGGATACTCATCTAGATGATAGTGCTAGCTCTTCTAATGATGATCATGATAGTATGGATGCCCATACCTTAAATGAAGAGCTTTTCCTATTTTGTGAAAACTTATTAAATAAATATAAACTTTTGAAAAAGAAAAATTTTAAATTAAAAGAAGAAAATAAAATTTTGTTTTCTATACTTGATATGGTTTTGCAAGAGAAGGTTGAGATTTCTAATGAAAGGGACTCATTGAAATCCCAACTTGACCTTGCCTTGAAAGAAAATGAATTTTTGAAAAAAAAATGATTTTGATCTTTTTTTTTGAAGAAAAATGAGGTTTTTTCTTCAAAACTAGATTTTGTTTTAAAAGAAAGTGATGTTTTGAAAAACAAAGTTGTTTTAATTTTAGAAGAATTGGATTTAGTTTTAAAGAAAAATATTTTTTTGAAAAATGATTTTTCTTCTCATGTTTGTCATATTTCTAGTGCTCTATCTACTAGTGATAAACATGTTGCATGCTCCACTTCTTCTTCAATTATTGAAAATGATATTTGTATTTTGAAGAAAAGTGTAGATTGTTTGGGCTCCACTTTGAGCTATTGTACTATGGGTACTATGGGTCACAAAAGATTGGAATCCATATTTCGCAAGAAAAATGCTCCACCTATGCATGTACATAAATCACGACATACACATGCTCATCATGCTCACACACATGATTTGTATGCTCATGTGTACACTCGTACACATTGTAGACGTGCGGGCAACCTTGCAAAATTTTGTTATGATAGGATTAACAATTTAAATTTTGCAAATAAGTTTGTTTGGGTTAGGAAATGTGCTAACCCTCCTGGACCCAAAAAGATATGGGTACCAAAATCTACCCCTATTTCATTTATTGTAGTTGTGGGCTCTCACATGACGTGAAGGCTTGGTGCCTTATTGATGGATGTAATCTGAGCTTAAAGATCATATCTATGGATGTATCACTTTCAAGGAATGTTTAGGTGGGAAGAACCACCATAGTTTTGGAGACCTAGAGAATAGTTCATACGGTTTGGTAACTATCTCTTAACTCTCTTTTTGTTTATGCATTAATATTAATATTTTAGCATTATTATTTTTCATGCTCAATATGTTTAAATGCAATGTCTATCAAATTTGTGATATACATAGATAGTTTTTGAGATACACTTATGCTCATATGGATTCATATTTCTGTGTTCTCACTATTATTTAACTAACATGTATATCCTAGTTCAAATAGCACATGTATTTAACCTAATGATCATGTTTTATTTGTGTTTTTGTGCTTCATGTTTTGATTACATGTTTAGATGTAACTTTCATTAAAACTTGTGTTTATATGTGTACAACTAGTGAGCCACATTTGATTATTATATGTTTGTGATTTATTTCTCATTTGTCCCCATTAGATGTACTTATATAACATTATTTTGATGATTCTTGCACCTTAACTTGTATTCCCTATTTTTGTACATGTTTTCATAAAAATCTGTTTAGCTTCATGTATATGTTAATTTTGTCTAAAACTAATAGATATACATGTCTATTCTAGAGTCACTTATTTTTCATCTAATATTCTTTTATGCACTCGTTTATGTTTAGGATATGTATGTATACTTTTAGTTTTGACAAAACATACATATATCTTGAAGCTTGTTTTGATTTTGATAAAAATATAATTTTTTTTGAAGTTTTGATGATTTCATTTCAATTGAGCTTCAATGCCTTATTTTCATGATTCTGTTGATTACATAATTTTTGTACACTCTATATATCTTGTGTTTTCTCATAGTTTTGATTCATGAGAACTATATGTGCTTTATAGATTTTTGAGTGTCGATTCTTGTGTAGTTTTCATATATTATGGAATATACATTTGTTTTATTTCTTAATAGAGGAATTTCGTACTAGTTTTTAAAATTATCATAAAACTAGTTTCATTATTCTTCAAATTGGTAGAGTTTTCAAATATGTTAAAACTATTTTCAAATCATATCTTTGAAAACCCTACCAACCAAAGGGCGGATGGTTAGGCGATCATGCCTTATGTACCTTATTGAATATCTTTCAAACATGTGCACGATAGGGTGGTAGGTATGAGATATACATGATTTCAATAAAAATTCTTTTTGTATGCTCATATTTTGTTTTCCTATATATATACATCAAATTTCAAGCGGTATTTTTATTTCCATACATACATATATATGATTTAGATTATGCTTATTTTACAATGTCATATATTTTATTTAAGCACAAACTGTTTATGTTGAGCTTGACTTAATTCTAAATATTAATTGGTTTCTTTACAAGCTTATACATTAATTTCAATTGGTATTTTTTTATATCAAAATGCACTGCATGTTTCACTTACAATCGGTATCAAAATGTACTTCAGTTATGCGATATACATATTTTTAATGAAAATTTATTTTGTATACTCAAGTTTTCTATATATGTATGGATCATATCTAAATTGACATTATATTGCCCTGATACATTCATTTAGATATTTTCTTGTGCTTTAAACATACATGTCCATACACTTTTAGCACAAATTATTTCTTACTAACCTTGATTTAGTTCTTAATGTCAATTATTTTTCAATTAGTATCATATACAAGCTTTTGCATTGTTTTTATTGGTATTTCATAAAGGGGAGAAAAATTCATGTTTTATCTTTCAATTGGTTTAGTTTCAATTGATATTCATGTTTTATCTTTCAATTGATTTAGTTTCAATTGGTATCTTACTCCCACTCTTTATGATGAAAAATATTTTGTTTTGGTATATGCTAACTTTTTCAATATTAGTATCAACTAGCTTAAATTGGTATTATTCTCAAATTTGATATTTATATTGCAAAATGGTTTTAGTATTTATCTAAAAAAATTATTGGCTTTTTACTTTCAATTGATACCATGTCGTTCTATAGGTATCAATTCATAAAAAAAAAAATAGAATAAAAAGATTGTTTCCTTGCAATTGGTAAAAAGGATGTTTAATTTCCAATTGATAAAAAGATTGTTTCTTTCAATTGGTTCTTTCAATTGATTATTTTTATTGGTATCAAAAATTTGTTTCAAAATATATTTTATTGATATTGTTTGTCTGTCTTCACCCCTTTATTGATGAATGACAAAAAGGGAGAGAAGAATTCAGGATTACATTGCATGTTTTATTATTAAATGTTTATGTGCGCGCGCGCGCGCGCACACACACATATTGGTTTGGTATCTTGAGTTACATTGCATATCTTTATCATTTTATTCGTATGCATGAGTTAAGGGGGGCTTCTATGAAGCCTATCCTTAATGAATGCATATATAACCTTATAAGTTTTGTCATCATTAAAAAGGGGAGATTGTTGGCCCAAAGGCCCTTCACCTTAGTTTTGATGATGACTAATTTATGAAGGTTAATTTACTAATGATCTTGTGTTTAATAAGTTTCAGATATTGATCAAGATCTTGATAGAGTTTTGACTTCAAAAAGAGATTCACAGTCAAAGTGTTGAAGCAAATAAGTGTTGATTCAAGAGCTCTCATCGTAACGATCGCATCAAGCTCACTTGGATCGAGTTTGGATCAAGTCGTCTTCAAGATCAAGATCAATAAGAAGACTTCGGTTTGTTTAGTTTAGTTTTTATTTAGATATTGTGTAAGGATAGAATAGTCTTGATATGCTTAAATACACACACACACAAGTTAAAATAGTTTTTGGTTCGGTTTAACAGTTCTGGACTTTCAAGTTTACATATATGGTTTTCATGAATAGATAGAATCAAAATAAGTTTTACATGATTTATAAGTATATTGGATTTCATCCATATACATCTATGATTCATATTATCTAAAAACTTATTTTGATGATTCTACTTCATGTGTTACAACTTTTTTCTTTTAACAAAACTTAGCTTTGGATTTATTGTCAAAAACATAGATATACGATTTACCATGTGTATTGGACTCTATCAATACACACTATACTTCAAAAGTATTTAAATATCTTATTTTTGTATTTATACAAATTTTGGGGAAAATGGATTTTTAATTCAAAATCTAAGTTTTGAAAGTACCATTTTTGGTTTAAACCATAATTTCTATATCACAAAAATAGTTCAAATTGTTTATAATATGGGTTGATCTTTGATCAGACATATTTGTATTTCAAGTGCTTACATGAACTTATTCTTGTGGATTTTATGTGATTTCATGAGATTTTATGGGTATTTAAAACACCAAGTTTCAAACCCTAAAATCCTAACCTGAGCCTGCTGGCGGTCGACCGGACTAGATCTCGGTCAACCGGGCGGTCGACTGATGTGCACAAATACGTACACACAGCTCTGGCCATTGGTCCGGTCGACCTATCCAGAGAGCTTGCTCTCTGGATCTGGTCCCGGTCGACCGACCAGAGAGTTTACTCTCTGGTTCTAGCCTTGGTCGACTAGGACTTGCCCGCACCAAGCAGCACCCCCTTCACCCAGCTCTCTGGATCTGGTCCCTGTCGACCGATCAGAGAGTTCACTCTCTGGTTCTAGCCTCGGTCGATCAGGACTTGCCTGCACCAAGCAGCACCCCCTTCACCCTCTCTTGGTCGCGCACAGCACACCTCCGAGCGCCATGGCCGTGCCTCCTTCCTCCTTGTCGTCGGGACCCGCTGGAGCCTGATCTCCTCCGCCGGTGAGCGCGAGGACACCCACCCTCTCCGGCAGCCCCCATGGCCTCCGCCCTCTCCGTCGGCCTCCGCCGGTGTTGCCCGCAGCCTCCGCAAACACCCGCTGCTCCACGCCCTTCTCTGCTAGTCATGAGTCCCCCCCTCTCTCAATTTATTCTCTCTAATATAATGGGGGTGTGTGTGTGTGTATTTTAATTATGGTTTATGATTATGTGTGTCATTAAGTGAAATAATGTGTGTGTCTTGGATTGTAATTGTGTGAATTAAATTATCTCTGTGTGTGTACGTGTGTGAGTGTGTTTATTAAATGTGAATGCATGTGTGTTAATGGGAGTTGGCGTGTGTGTTTTATGCGTATGTGGGTGTGTTCTCATATGTGTGTGTGTGTTAATTTATTTAAGTGTTTGCATGTATATAAATGTATGCATGTATTATGCGTGGTATGAATTAGAGTGTATTGTATACATGTACGTGTATACGTGTACGTGTATGTATTATATATGGTTGGGTATATGCATGAGTACATGTATGTATATAGTGTGTGTACGTGCACGGGTGTATGTTCGTGTGAGTCATGTGTTTGGTTGCGTGGTACAGCGATGCGGACTCATTCATGTAATCCAAACTGGTAACAGGAGACCCGAACCAGATCCGGATTCATGTTTGTTGCAGACCTGATACAGCGGCGATTTTAAGACCGACTTACGAGATGATTCGGAGGTTCAAACCGGTTTGTGCAGTGAAGACCAGGCGGCGATTCGAATTCAAAATTGAGTCATTTCATTTGAGTATTTATTCTTGTATTATTTCTTTATTTATCGCTGTCAGTATTATTTATATGTTACTTGTATCACTTCATGTGATTGTCTGATTTATTTTACCAGTATGATTACCTGTATCACTTCATGAGACATCAGCGAGCATTAACCTTAATTGTGTAGTTGATATGAGCGTTTATCGGCATAATTTTATGTATTAATAGTTCATCGTTGTTGGCTTGGCCTAGTAGTGAGATATCTTGGGCTGTTACTCGTTTCGATCTACTGGTTTGCTGGCCTAGTTCATATTTGAGGATAGATGACATAGTATATGTGGAGTATTTGTACGGTGAGGAAAGTTGAAAGTGTATTGTAAATTTTTTTGGATCAATGAAAAATTACAACTCGAATTCCAACTACAAGAGAGAGAAAACACTCAAGCTCAGATCTTCTTTTTGTTTAGGGTTGGGTTCTTTGCGTAGCGATGGTAAGTGAATCTTATTTTCTGTTGACTGGGTGAACGTCAAGCTCTTCTGGAACTCTTCTCCTTGGATCACTGATGGAGTAGTCTCTTATCCAATGAAATCTCAAAGAGACTTAGGCAAAAACTTGAACTCAGTAAGTTGGTAGAAGAGTTGAACTCTTTATAAAGCTAAACTGTCTCAGTTGGAAATTTTGGCCTCTCTTCAATAGCAAACTGAGTTATTTATAGGGGGTTCCAGGGGTAAAATTATTCCCTAAAAACTCTCCATAATGGGGTCAACTCCCCTCATTACATGGGCAGTACTTGACCTAGTAATGGGGGTAGTTATATCTGAGACGCAGGCTTCTCTGTAGTTGAAATGCGGGCTTGAGCCCTGCGTTTAGCCGTTGAGGTGATGCTGGACGCGGGTCTTGAGCTCCATGTTTAGGCACCACGGTGGTGTTGAAACGCGAGCTTCAAACTCAGTGTTCCCTCATTGATGTGATGTTGAACGCGTGCCTCGAGCTTTGCATCTGAGATGTGGGCTACAAGCTTTGTTTCTTGGCATTGAAGTGGTGCTGAGATGCGAGCTTCGAGCCCTGCGTCTTGGCATTACATGAGTGTGACGCCCCGAACCCATGGGCACGGAGATGTCACTGCGACGTATATACGCAGGTCGAAAATACCCTCACGTATGTACGCTAAGCATCAGTACAGGCGAGAATCAGAGTGCGGAAGCACAGTGGTAATATACATTCCAACAGAAAAATACAAGTACATGGTTATCACAGAGAGCGATACAATATTACAAAAATATTACATCACCAGAAAATAAAATAACAAAAGTACATGATGCGGAGAGGTATACATAACAAAAGCTGAGAGGTGCTCACGAACAGCAAGAGGGGCCTCGGGAGCCAATCAGGAGAAGAGATGGGAGGAAGGGTTACGGCGATGTCTAAGCTTTTGCTGCACTCCGATCACCAAGGGAGGATCCGTTGCACACTCTGATCAGCTACAGTAAGATCAGCGCAGTCCATGCTCCTGGATCTGGACATGAGAATTTAGAGTTGTCAGATGCAACCCGCGAGTACATATGATAAAGCCAAGTGGCGTGCATATCAAGCAGTTACACGTGTGCATGATCAGGTGATGTGGATCAGGCATGCAGGTACAGGCAATGACAAGTAGCATAAAGGAACTTAAAGGAATGTGAGTAAATCTGAAATGAAGTAAATACATGTATATCGATAATCTGAATCAGAAAACATGCATATAAAACAGTGCCGAGAGCTTGAGTACAAATAAACATGCGACAAATACATTAAACATGCGATAATACAAGTATGGACAAAACTAATTGTATAAGCTCAGATTATGGATTCACGGGATAGATACGTCAAGGGGATAATCCAAACAAGAAAACCCTCATCTATATACCATATATCCGATGTCACCATCATCCGAGTTCATACAACTTGAGTTGCCCTCAGAGTAACAGAACTATAGTGTGTCTAGAGCAATCATTGTACCACATAAATCATATGTCATAAAGCCGGGTGTCAACTCAGGGCATAACACTATAACTGGAGAATATAAAGTGTTGTATTTTAAGTTATTTAATAATAATAATCAGTACCGTTTGATATTTCAATCGCCTCCCTACCAGCGCCTCACATCACTGATAGTCCATACTAGAGTTCGCACTGTGTAGAACTTACTCGGGTTTGATATGTTAGTACCAAGACCTGAGCAAAGGAGAGACCAAATATCACACGTTCCTAATATTATTACTGTTGGTTGTAAATTCTTATATTATTCATCTAATCCATATGCTTATGTATGTGTTACCGGTACACCTACATCCACTTATGAATAAGACGAGTTATTACTTGGAAACTGATAAATCTGATAGATCATATTTATAGTGGGTCCTGTCTCTGCCAAGGACTAGGCTCAGGAGTACAGGCTGCTGCTTTCAGAGACTTATCATTACGCGCCCCACACGACACTTCAGATATCAGGCTACTGCTTCCGAGGACTTATCATTACGCGCCCCACACGACACTTCAGATATCACCATTATAAATAAGATATCATACCGGTATCCATCAGTTTCCCCATCCCGGTGTAAGTTGAGTACTTTATTATATATATAGTCCAGTGATAATGTTCACAAGGTGTCCACAGTAATCCAATGTCCATGATTATCTAATTATGGGGTCAACAGGAGTACAATATTAGGAGTACAATATCAGAAGTCTCCCTGTTTCAGGAGTTCAGGAATACAGGAGTTCAGGAACACAGGAGTTCAGGAACTGTGGCGCCCCGATCCGGCGGGTACGGGGACGCCACTACGACGTACATACACAGGGCAATGGTACCATCACGTATGTACGCTAAGCATCAATACAACACAATACAGGGATCAGAGTGCGAAAATTACGTGGTGTTATACATTCCAATACAAAATAGTACAAGTACTTAGTCATCACAGATTGTGACATAATATTACATAAATATTATATCACCAGATAGAACAAAAGTAGACTGTACAAGGTACAAAAGATAGAACTCACGAGCTGGAAGAGGGAATCTCGCGAGCGAGGAAGACGGGATGGAACTACGGCTGATCTACCTGCTCCTTGAAGTAGGCCTGATCCTCCGCTGAAGGGTCCACCTCAGTCCAAGCTGCTAAATCTGGACATACAAATTCAGGGTTGTTAGTGGGCAACCCAGCGAGTACAAGAAGAACCCAAATGGTAAGTACAAATAATAGCAAGTGCATCATGTCAATTATAATGTACCCAAATCAATAAGCATGGAATAACCACAATAAATAGTGAAATATGCAAATGGCATTAAAATTTATGTGGCATGAAATAAAACAAGTATAGTAGGTCAAATGTCATGTAATCAAATTAGCAAGCATGGAGTAATTACAATAAATAGCAAGTATGAACACGACAATAAAATTTATGTAGCATAAAGTCAATTATCAAGTTATTATTAAGACTCGTTCAATTTGTATGTTTCGGTATATGACTGGTGCCATATACTTCCACATATAAGTCGAGCGAGGTTGGTTATTGGAAATTGATGGGGAACGACGAACCATGTTTAGAATGGGTCCCGTGCATGCCCGGGACAACGGTCCAGGAGTATCCGGTACTGAGCCGGAACGTACCGCTAGGCACCAGAACGTACCGCAGGCAAGGGGGTAGGGGTGCCAGTACACCCCTCGGAAACGCCTGGTGGCCTCCAGGTCGAATCCAACAGGAATAGTTGTACAACATATGTATGGCCACCATAAACACAGAAGCTATATCGATACCCATCAATTTCCCCCATCCCGGTGTAAGTTGTTTAAATATAACAAAGTCTCAAATAATAACGTTCACGGGGTATTCACAAAAGTCCAATATCCATGGTTATCCTATTACGGGGGTCAATAGGAGTATAATATCAGGAGTAATGTCAGGAGCCTCCTTATTTCAGGGGTTCAAGTACACAGGAGTTCAGGAAATACAGGAGTTCATGAGTACCAAATATCTGGTAATATAATAATCACGCCAAGTCCCCGTAAAAGTGATAGTCATGAATATGTCATCTAATACATGTATCAGGGGTGATAGTGTCCGGTCAAGGGTCATGATGTCAAGTCAATGTACTTGTACCACATGAAAGCATATCATATACCGGGTGTCAGGATCAGGTGTCAAGTATGACATATATCGAGTACTGGTGTCTAAATATCAAGTGCCGGTGCAAATACCGAGTACCAGTGTAAATACCGAGTGCCGGTGTCATAAATCATATATCAAGTGTAACATGCCAAGTGTCGGTGTAAATACTGAGTGCAACAACATATATTAACTTGTGTAGCGGGGTATCATGTGCTAAAAATTACAGTAGCAAGTAAGATATTAAACATTACGGTGGTAACAAGATGTTCCCATATTAATTAACATGCTATAAACATTTGAGTGGTAGTTATTAAGCATAAAAAAAACACTCGCCTAAAATCTGGGACGCAATACCGAGAAAAGTCCGGGGAGTCCGCTAACACGCGCCATCTTGTTATTAACCAATAAATATATTAAAATATATACATATATATTATATATTATAAATATTAGAGAGGGAATGAGAGAGGAGAGAGAGAGAGGAGAGAGAGAGTTGTAGGAAGGAGAGAGAAAGAGAGAGAAAATAGGGTATTTTTAGAAGGAAATAGGAATGAAAAAGGGGAGGGGTATGGTTGTAAATATAGGGTAGTAATTTGAGAATGAGATTAGGGGGTATTTTAGGAAAGTGGGAAAAGTTGATTTTATTTAGGGAAAGAAAGAGAAAAGATATGAAAAAAAAGAAAGAAGGAATTAAAGAAGGAAAGAAGGAAGAAAGAAAGAAAGAAGAAAAATGGAGGAGAGTGGGGTGGCCGGCCGGCCACCGCCGGCGCCGGGGAGTGGCTGCGCGCGCGCGCCCCCGGGGAGGAGAGGGGGGGGTTGTGTTGCTATTGTGGTTGTTGTTGGGTGGTGTTTGGTGGAGGTGGTGGTGGTGGTAGTTGGTGGTTGTGGTTATGGTGGTTGTGGTGGTGATGGGTGGTGGTGGGGAGTTAGAGGAGAAGGAGGAGGTGATGATGGGGTGGTTGGAGTGGTGATATTGGTGGAGGTTGTGGTGAATTTTGGAGGAGAAAGGGTGATAATTGAGGTGGGTTTTGTTGAAATTGATGGTGGTTGGTGGTTGATGGAGGTTGAAGGGGTGGTGGAGTGGAGAGAGGTTGTGGGGGAGTGGGTGGCCGACCTAGGGCAGCCGACGATGGTGGCTCCGGTGGTGAAGGCGGCGGTGATGAGGAGAGGTTGGTTGGTGGAGAAATAAAATGGAGAAGATGAAGGAGAAAGGGAAGAAGGAAAGGAATTAAAGGAGAAGTAAGAGAGGGAGGGAATGGGAGAAGAGATGGGGGGAATGGGGGCTTGCTTGCTGCTGTTTTTGCAGCAGGGATGCTGCTGTTTTCGCAGCAGAGTGGGTCGGCAGTGGGGTGGTTGGGGGTGTAGGGCATGGAGGAGAAAGAGAAAGAAGTAAAAGAAAGAAAAGAGAAAAAGGAAAATAAGAAAATAATAATAAGAAGAAGAAATAAATTTATAAATAAATATATTATAAAATAATATAATTATTAGAATATCCTTAGAGTATAAAGTAGAGGAGTGGAGAAGGAAAAACCAAGAAAAGGAAAGATCGGAGAATAATATTATTATTTTAATAAGGCAAAAATTCGACTGTTTCAGAATCACTCTAAAAAATTTTCAAAAATAGTAAATATTATTTTAAGATACTCTATGAAATCGGATTTGGGAAATTCAATGTATTTTTCAAATTAAAAATCATTAAATCTACCAGCGATACCGGCCGTCGCCAGAATCGGTGAAATTTTGATAAATTTTGAAAAATCTCAAAAAATGTATTTAGATAGAAAATGAAATTCTAAGAAGTATCGTGAAAGCCGCTTTTGAAAATTCAATCCCATTTGAAAGCTAAAAATCTGGGAATCAGTCATCGATGCCGAACGACACCAGTTTTGGAGATTTTGCAGAAAAATTCTGAAAAATTCTAGAAAATCATGATAAATCTAAAATATTAGAAAACATTATATAAAACTAAAATTGGACTAACAGAAAGGTCAAATCGGGCTACTGGCTGGTACCGGGTTCCCAGTACGGGTTAGGGCTTACTCTAGGTCTGAGAATCCAGATCCGATACACAATAATATAAGTAATCACAACTCAAAAACACATACAGAAAGAAAACTGAACAATATGGTCGAAAAATTTTTGGGACACGTATCTGGGTACGTATCCCGGGAACGGGGTGCTACAGGAACACAGGAGTTCAGGAGTACCAGAGGTCTGGTAACAGTATAATAATCATGCCAAGTCCCCGTAAAAGTGATAATCATAAATATGCAATATAATACATGTGCCAGGTATAATAGTATACAGTCAGGTGTCACAATATCAGGTCAAATGTGCTAGTACCATGTAAAAGCATGTCAAGTGAGTGATAGTATATCAAATGTCAAGTGTCATATATCAGGTGTCAGGTATCATGTGTCAAGTGATAACATCTCAAGTACCGGTGTCAGATATTAACTGTCAAGTATCAGGTATCAAGTGATAACATGTACCTGTGTCAGATATCAAGTGTCAAGTATCAGGTGTCAAGTATAACATGTCAAGTATCGATGTCGGATATCAAGTGTCAAGTATAACATGTCAAGTACCAGTGTCGGATATCAAGTGTCAAGTATCAGGTGTCAAGTATAACATGTAAAGTACCGGTGTCACATATCAAGTGTCAAGTATCAGGTGTCAAGTATAACATGTCAAGTACCGGTGTCGGATATCAAGTGTCATGGATCAAGTGTCAAGTATAACATATCAAGTACCGGTGTCAGATATCAAGTGTCGTGGATCATGTGTCAAGTATAACATATCAAATACCAGTGTTATCAAGTGTCAGGAAGTAATAACATATCAAGTATCGGTGTCAAGTGTAAACATACTAGTGTCAGATAATTAATATGTCGGTGAGAGTCACAACATCATATATAAGGTAATAAAAGCTAGAGTAGCATTAATAAGGCATGAAGCAATAAAAGAAAAGTACTCGCTCAAAATATAATAGATGCTTGTTCAAGAGAAACTGTACTCGCATAACGAGACATCATGAATTAAAAAGCAGGATAATAATTATTAGGCTTGTAACGATAGTAGTAAAGCATGAAACAACACATGAAATGTACTCGCCTAAAAACCGGAACATAATACTGAGTTAAAATCCGGGAAGTCCGCTAACATGGGCAAGCATGCTACTAGCCCATATATTATAAATACATATAAAATAATTATATATATATATATTAGAAAGAATAAGGGAGGAGAGAGAGGATTAGTTAGAGAGAGTTGTAGGGAGGAGAGAAAGAGCGTGTGTTGGATATGTTTAAAAGAGGGGGAAAAATAAAGAAATAGAGAAGAGGGGTATATTGGAAAATATGGAGATGTAATTAGGGAATGAGGGGATAGGTAAAAGTAGAAAGGAGGAAAAAAAAGAAATAAAAGAAAGAAAGAAAGAAGAAAGAAAGAAGAAAAGAAAAATGAGAAGGGAGGGGGAGTTGGCTGGTGACCTGGGCGGCGCCGCCGCCGGCGGAGGGGCGACCGACGAGGAGGAGGTGGCGCCCCTAGGGTGGAGAAGGGTGATGGTTGGAGGTGGTGTTATTGTTGTTTGTGTTGGTAGTAGTGGTGGTAGTGGTGGTTGATGGTGGTTGTAAGGGGTTGGAGGAGGAGGAGGAGATGGTGGTAGGGTGGTTGGAAGTGGTAGAGGGGGTGGTTTGATGGAGAATTTTGGAGAAGAAGATGAGGTTGGAGTGATGGGTTTTGGTGAAATTGAAGAGGAGTTAGAGTTTGAAGAGGATGAAAGTGGGGAAGGGAAGTGGGAAGGTGGAGGGTGCGGCACCGGCAACGGCGGTGATGGTGGAGGCAGCAGTAGTTGAGGGGAGTTGGTGGAAGAGATGAAGAAGAAGATGGAGAAAAAAAATGGGAAAAGGGGAAAGAAAGAAAGGAAATTAAATAGAAAGAGAGGGAGAGGGAGAGGAAGAGTAAGGGAGGAGATGGGGGATGGTGTGCTACTAGTGTTTGCAGCAGCTGCTGCAGCTTCCAGACGTTGGCAGGAGATGGGGGGAGATGGGGAGTAGGTAAGGGGAGAAAGAAAGAGAAAAAGAAAAGAAAGAAAGAAAAGAAAGGAAAAGGAAAAGAAAAAATAGAGAAAATTAGTGAATAAATATATTATTAAGTAACTAAATTAGTAAGATAACATAGGAGTATAAAGTAGAGGAGTGGAGAAGGAAAAAGTAAGAAAAGAGAAGAAGAGAAAATAATATTATTATTTAAATAGGTAAAATTCGACTGTTTCAAAAACGATCCAAAAAATTCTCAAAAATAGTAAATATTATTTTAAGATGACTGATGAAATCAGATTTGAGAAATTTAATCTGTTTTTTAAATTAAAAATTCTGGAATCTTCTGGCAATACCGGTCGACATCAGATCGGTCAAATTTTGACAAATTTTGAAAAATCCCAAAAAATGTATTTAAATAGAAAATAAAATTTTAAGAAGTAATGTGAAAGCGTTTCTAAAAATTCAACTCCGTTTGAAAAGTAAAAATCTGGGAATCAGTCAGCGATGCCCATCGACAACGGTTTTGAAGATGTTGCAAAATAATTCTGAAAAATTTCAGAAAATCATGAAAAATCTAAAATATTGAAAAACAGTGTTTGAAACTAAAATCGGTCAAATCAGACCATTAGAAAGGTCAAATCAAGCGGTATATGATTAGTCTCTAATTTTGCATAATTTTCATCACATTCTCACATTTACTTGATAATAAATTCTGCTAATAATACCTTGCTTGCTTGATTCTAGGTCCATGGTGTGCAAATAAAGAAAAAGACCTAAATCACCATTTAATTGGTGATTAAAAGCCTACCAAGTAGCCATTGACTTTAGGGTGAAGATTTTGTCAGGCCAGGGCGTCCAATCACAAATCCAGAAGTCAGGTGGACAGAAGACAGACTGGGCAGCGCGCTGCCCAAGACTGAGCAGCCTGGGCCGCGGAAACGCGGCCCTTGCCGCGTTTCCGCGGCACTTTGGGCGCGCACGCGCTCACGTTTTGGGCCACGTGCTGTTCACGTGGCCCTCTTTCCCCTGGTGCCTATAAATATCCCCCTGGGGTCTTCAGTTTGAGCAGATCAGAGTTTAAGCAAATTTTGTAATCTTGTTTTTAGTTTGTAGTTGTTGTTGTTGTTCTTCTTCTAGTTTTAGGTTTTAGCCATTAAAGTGAAAGAGAGAGAGTGTGTAAAGTGTTGTATTTGAAGGGTGGCAAGATAATACAAGTACTATTTCTCTTCCTTCTTTCCATTTTCTTGTCTTTGCATTTACTTTTACTTGTTGTAGTATAACTTCTTTCTTCTCCACTTCTTCTCTTTTACTTTTTTGTAGTGTAACTTCCTCTCTTTAACTTTTCTTTTCTTTTGTTTTCTTGTAGTGTAACTCCCTCTTTCCACTTCTTCTACTTTGTTGTTTCTATTACTTTTATAGCTAACTAACTTTTTCATTTAGCATGGCTAACTAACTACTAACCCACTAATTTCTAACACTTGTTTGATAACCCGCATGAGTCAATAGTGCCAAACAAGCCTTGTGCAAATGAGAGCTATGGCATCTTAAGACGAGGGTTCTAACTCTAATTTACCTACAAGTATCTACTTTCTTATACTTCATGCTTAATGAGTTTTGATGATCTATGAGTTGTATACTTTCCTTATTATTAGAGACTTTTCCTTTTAACTTTGCCGATACCAATAGTGCACTCGAGTCTTCCCTTATTCTCGCCTTCTATCGGATCTTGATAAGGGAATGTCCGAGTTTTTGCCGTGTAAGGCTAAGTTTTAGGATGAACTTTCACTCGATTTCCACGTGAATAGTTCCAATGCACAAGGGTTGTGTTTGCCTATGATCCATCGTGAGGCTATCTTCAAAAAGTTAGAAATTAGTGGGAGCACTTAGTAGAAAGTTAGCCATGCATTTTTACAACTAAGAAAAAAATCACTTTTACAAACCACCAAAACATTTTCCAACAATTCTTTAAAACAACTTCTTTCACTTTTCAATTCTTTATTTGGAAACAAGAATTTTCTTTCGTCTTGAACATAAAAGCCGCATCAAGCTTCCATCGCTCTCCCTCCTTGTGGATACGACCCGTATAGCCACTTCGCTACTACGGAAGAATCACCAAAGCAGTAACATCAACCCACACTTCCTTCTTTCATTTAGTGCTTGCTTTTTGCCGATCAAATTTTGGCGCCGTTGCCGGGGAGGGAACGGCTTTATTGTTCACTACTAAAGATTGTTCTTTTTGTGTGTAGGAGAAGTACCAAGGAGCTCATTATCGCGGGAAGCAAAAGAGGTGGCCAAGGACTTTGCGCGAGGACTCATTTGCCCTCGGAAAAATTCGTGTAAAAGCGAGTTTTTCCGAATGAAGTACTAACAAACTCGTTTGCAGGGTTACCGAGTGCCGCTAAAAAAAAAATTTTGCTTTCTAATTTTTTAGTTTCCTTGGATGCTTCACCTATATGCATGTGTAATAAATTCAACAGAAATTCACTTGTTGCTTAATTGAAATTTGGATTAGACCTTTGCATATAGGGCACGTGTCTATTTCAATTCATTTCAATTTCTGTTGAAGAGTGCTGGAGACAAGGTACGTGTGCATTTATATAGAATAGGACTAACATTTTGAAGTGATTTACCGCTTTGAGTGTTACCTTGTTGTGAATAAACTGCACACTTGCACAATTGACTTTAAGGGCAAAACCCAAATAAACAAGATAAGGTGGGGATTTCATCACTCTTCCTTAGCCCAAAAATCATCTCCAAGTGCACTCACATTTTTCCAAGCCTTAACTAAAAATCAATAGACGTTGGCCCTAGGGACATCTCGGACTCACTAAGAGATTAACCGAGGTTAGAAATTGTAAAAACTATACTCCTGCAAAATCAGTGTCTAAGGAAAGTGGATTGAGAGGTAAAGCCTCGAAAGCTCCATGGTTTGGCATAATTAGGCCCGTGGCTCTGCCCGGATACCTCCCCCTGAGCTTTGCCCTTTCCTGGTCGATTAGCTTGTAGTCGAGTTCCTGCAACAACCTTCCCCGAAGAATAGACCAGTTAGGAGTCGTCTAGGTCCATGTACCTTAGACTAAGGCTTGTGGTTATTTTTCTTGCTTTTGTTTGTTTTTAGTTCTTTTTCGATTGTTTGTTGTCTTCACGTTGGTTGTGGTGTGCTGCATGCAAGAGTGGGTGAGAGATCCGTCAACTTCCAAATTAACAAGAAACACTTCTCTACCCTTGCATCCAGAACCGGAGATGGCGTCACTTCAGGATAGATTTTACCCGATCAGGACTTCACTTCCATCTTGCATAAAACTTCCTGAAGCAAACGGCAATAATTTTGAGTTAAAGCTACAATTCATTAACACTCTTCCCAAATTTCATGGTTTAGAATCAAAGGACGCATACTTCTTTGTTAGGGAATTTGAAGAAGTATGCCTCATGATGTGTATACCCCAGCTAGGAGACGATGCCGTTAGGTTACATTTCATCCCTTTTTCCCTAAAGGACCTAGCCAAGAAGTGGTTGTACAGCTTGGCAGCAGATTCAGTCACGACCTGGGATGATTTCGTCAAGGCCTTTTTGAAGAAATTCTACCCCATTCACAAGACTGCCCTCATTAGGAAGAACATCATGCAGTTTAAGTAAGACCCGAGCGAACCATTTTGGAGATACTTTGAGTGATTCAAAATCTCCTCGCTCAGTGCCCTCATCATGGCGTGGAGAAATAGCGTCAATGTCAGATTCTCTACGATGGTCTAGATTATCAGACTAAGACCCTGTTAGAAACGATGTGTCAGGGAGGGTTCTTGCAGAAGGATAAGAATCAGGATTGGGATTTGTTTTAGGATTTAGTGGAGAAAACCCTGCAATGGGAGCCAGCCTCAGAAAAACCTAGGAATTCACAATCTATAGCTTTAAGAGGAGGGCTCCTATCTCTAGAATCATTCATAGCTGCCGAGGCTAAGATTGCTACCCTGATGAGAAGGATAGAGGCTCTAGAAACAAAAGAGCCTGCTAGTGTCAACCAGATCAACCCACCACCAATTCACAATCCGGGTTGTTCGTATTGTCAGGCACCGAACCATGTCTTTGAAGAGTGCCCTGTTTTCCATGCCCAACAAGTGCCACCGGAACACATGAACGCAGCTTACTCACGGCCGCTTCACAACCCCTACTCGCAGACCTACAATCCCGGCTGGAGGAATAACACAAATTTCTCCTGGGCCCCAAACAATCCTCCCAGACCTAATTTTTCCAACAACTTTCACCATCCTGCTCCTCCACCACCTTTTTCCCAGTCAAGCCCCATCTTCCTCCTCCCAAGGCTCTCCAATGGAAAAGAAAATCAGTAAATTGGAGGAGAGCATAGAGGCTTTCATTAAGTCCCAAGCCGCTTTTATGCAGAATCAGGGACAAACTCTGAACAGTCATTCACAGGCCATATCAAGGTTGGAATTGCAGATGAGCCAGTTAGCTAGCTCCCTAGGTGAGAGACCTAAGGGTACTTTGCCTAGTCAGCCACTAGTTAACCCAAAAACCTCCAACCAAGCATATGAAGTTCAGGATCCATCAATTAACCAGTGTAATGCTGTTCACACACTGAGATCTGGAAAGAAGGTAGACAACCAGGTCTACCAACAGAAGAGTCCAGTCCATCCTGATCCCACTCAAGCCTCCACCTCTGCTAGTTCCTCCCAATCCGCTCCACAGACATCTGACGAGGACAAAGCTGCTGAATAAGTTCACAAGCCTGTAGCACCCTTTCCCAATAGGCTTAGGAACAACAATAAAAATATGCACATGGAGAAAATGTTAGAGATGTTCAACCAGGTCAAGTTAAATGTGCCACTTCTAGACGCTATCCAACAAGTCCCGGCTTATGCCAAATTTCTGAAGGATATGTGTACTAAGAAGAGAAAGACCAATGTGCCCAAGAAAGTGTTCTTGGCCACTAACATAAGCGAAATTCTGTCTGGTCCCATTCCGGTGAAATACAAGGATCCCGGATGTCCCACCATTTCCTGCACCATAGGACAGACCGAAATCAGTAGAGCGCTTCTTGACCTAGGAGCAAGTATCAACTTGCTGCCTCTCTTAGTATACCAGCAGCTTGGGTTGGGTGAGCTAAGCCCAACTCGAGTCACCATTCAGCTAGCTGACCGATCTGTGAAGATCCCGAAGGGGGAAATCACAGACGTCTTCATCCGGGTCGGGGATTTCATTTACCCCGTTGACTTCATTGTGCGTGAGACCCAACCTATGTCCAATCTTAGATCTCAAACTCCCGTCATCTTAGGGCGCCCATTCCTTGCTACAGCCAATGCAATAATCAACTGTAGGAACGGGTCCATGCGATTAACTTTTGGAGATATGACGAAGGAAGTCAATGTCTTCAATCTTGGAAGACAGCCTAGGGATGTCAATGATCAGACATTTGAGGTCAATTCTATTGAAAACCTGACCAGTGAGCATGAGGAATGCATGGAGATAGAAACTGAGGCAGAGTTTGATCTGGAGGCTGAGGATTTCAATTTAGACCAGATCGTAGATTCAGCAGTGAATTGGGCATCAAGCCCCAGTGTACCCCATCCTAGGATCGAAAGCCCAGAGATTCCCTCCAATGAAGCAACACCTTCTGATTAGTCACATATATTGCATTTACATTGTCACCTTACCATACTTTTTATCTAATAAATCCTATTAATAAGTCTTCTTTTTCTTTGTTAAATGTAGGCCCAAGTGCTAAAAGAAAGAAAAGAGAAACAAGCCCAAAAGCCCACCAAATTCTGATTAATTCAGAATAAATTTGAAATGAAGAAATCAGGGCAAAATCTTGGCATATAAGGAAGGTTGAGAAGAATCCTCCATCAAGATGAAGAAATCAGGACAAAATCTTGGCATATAAGGAAGGTTGAGAAGAATCCTCCATCAAGATGAAGAAATCAGGGCAAAATCTCGGCATATAAGGAAAGTTAAGAAGAATCCTCCCTGAATCAAGCACAATCAATGGCTGTTTTGTCAACTTTTGAAACAAAAATAAGAAAATCAGAAGAAGATACGGGAAATACATCAGACCAAGAGATTCCCCCAATCTTCCTGGGATCTTCTCCTTTAGGTTTTTGCCTATAAATACTGGTTTCAGCAAAGAGAAAAGGAGCGAAGACTAGGAGTAAATTTTGTACTTATTTTCTTAGGATTTAGACTCTTGTTTAGCTAGAACGAAAGTTGTAATTTTTATTTTTAATTTGTAGTCCAGTTCAAAGCTTGTGAGAGAGAGGACTGAGAGCTTGTACTTGAAGGTTGAAGTGACAGCAATACAAAAGTCGAGCCAATTTCTCTTCCACTTGCAGTACGGTATGGGTTGTTTTATGTCTTTATTTTCTTCTTCGTTTTCCATGGATAACTAAACGTTTTTTCTGGGCTTGCTATCGAACTCTCTTTTGCTTTTCTTCTCCCCTGCTTTTAAAAGAAAAAAAAGACCCGATGACTCATATGAATGCCTCACTTAAAAGCCTTTCTTTTTGAAAGTGTTCTTGAAGGCACATGAGGATGGGCTTAGATAGTTGAATTCACAACTCTTTCATGAACATCTCTCGAATCATTTTTAATTCATTCTTGCTTCTTCGCGCTTGATGTTTTAACATTCGATTCTACGATTTCTTGAAGAAAAAGACTCAACTCTTCTAACATCTTATGTGCTTTACTTAAAGCTTTCTAAAAGACAACTCTAAGTTTTGCAATTGATCATTTGAGGGACTTAACTTTTTAAGAGAAGAATGAACAATTGAGTAGTGAGATAGTGAGCCTAGACTTTCTTTATTATTACAAACAACAAAACCATTTTCAAGTTTTCTAAATCACCTTTTCCAAAACCTTTTCTGAAAGTTGCAATTTTTCTTTCCTTCATCTCTTTCTCTCCATTCTCTTTTTCCTAAAAAACGAACACAACTCCTTGTTTCTAAACGATTCACCGAAAAGCTTCCATCGCATCCCTCCTTGTGGACACGACCCGTTAGCCACAAGCTACACGGTATATTCTTAACTCATTGGTTGTTCTTTCTTTTAGCAATCACCTTCCCTAGAACTGAAAGCCCTGCCTGAACATCTCAAGTACGCCTACCTGGGCGGAAAGGACACCTTGTCAGTCATCATAGCATCCCACCTGACTGAGCAACAAGAGGACAGCTTAATGTCTATTCTGGAAAGACATAGGGAAGCCATTGGATGGACAATGAAGGACATCAAGGGAATAAGTCCAGCCATAGTGCAACATAGAATCCATTTAGTTAATGAAGCAATCCCTAGGAGGGACCCACAACGCCGGCTTAACCCTCTCATGCAAGAGACAGTGAAGGCTGAAATTCTGAAACTATTAGATAATGGGATCATTTATCCCATTTCTGATAGCCAATGAGTTAGCTCGGTTCATGCGGTCCCAAAGAAGGCTGTTTTACGGTAGTAGAAAATGAGGAAAAAGAGTTGGTACAAACAAGATTGCCTACCAAAGTTCGTGTTTGTATCGACTACAGGAAGTTGAATGCTGCTACCCATAAAGACCATTTCCCGCTACCCTTCATCGACCAAATGCTTGAGCGTTTGGCTGGACATGAGTACTACTGCTTTCTGGATGGGTACTCGGGATACAATCAAATCCCCATTGCTGCAGAAGACCAGGAAAAGACAACGTTCACTTGCCCGTTCGGGACCTTTGCTTATAGGCGCATGCCTTTTGGATTGTGCAATACTCCTGCAACGTTCCAATAGTGCATGCTTAGTTTATTCTCTGATATGGTGGAACGTTTTCTTGAGATTTTCATGGATGACTTCTCCATCTACGGAGATTCATTTGATCAATGTCTTCATCACTTAGAGTTAGTGCTACAAAGATGCATTGAGAAGAACCTAACTCTAAACTGGGAAAAATGCCATTTTATGGTGAGACAGGGGATTGTCTTGGGCCATGAGATTTCGAGGAGAGGCATAGAAGTGGATAAGGCTAAGGTAGAAGTGATTGCTAAGCTCCCACCACCCAAAAGCATCAAGGATATTAGATCCTTTTTAGGGCATGCTGGGTTCTACCGACGGTTCATTAAGGACTTTAGCAAAATTGTGAGGTCCTTAACTAACCTGCTCGCTAAGGACGTGCCCTTTGACTTCAATGATGAATGTTTCAAGTCTTGGGGGAGGCTTAAGCAAGAACTGATTTCTGCACCTATCATTTCTACTCCTAATTGGGCCCAGCCATTTGAAATCATGTGTGATGAATCTGATTTTGCAATTGGTGCTGTTCTAGGATAGCGCATCGATAATAGGCAGCACGTAATTTACTATTCGAGTAGGACCTAGAATGACGCCCAACAGAACTATACAACGACTGAGAAGGAATTCTTGGCCGTTGTCTTTGCGTTAGAAAAATTCCGGCCCTACTTGTTAGGTTCGAAAATGGTGATTTTCACGGATCACTCGGCTCTGAAATACCTCATGACCAAGAAGGAAGCAAAAGCCCGACTGATTTGGTGGATCCTTTTGCTTCAAGAATTTGACTTAGAAATCCGGGATAAACGAGGTATTGAAAATGTGGTTGCTGATCATATTTCACGAATTCCGAATGCACCAACCATCCAAGCTCCGATCAACGAGGATTTCCCTGATGAGCACATCCTAGCCATTCTTAAGGAACCCTGGTATGCTGACATAGTTAATTACCTGGCCACGGGACAATTACCCGCTGACTGGACAAAGCAAGACCAATACCGCTTCTTTGCCCAAGTACGGTACTTCTTCTGGGAAGAACCGTATCTTTTTAAGTATTGTCCAGACCAAATAATTAGACGATGCATACCCGAGGAGGAACAGAGGAGTGTGCTCAGCTTTTGTCATGATCTTGCATGCGGAGGACACTTCGGTCCCCGTAAGACTGCAGAGAAGGTTCTACAAAGTGGGTTCTACTGGCCCACTTTGTTCAAGGATTCATATCATTTTTGCAAGTCATGTGCAAATTGTTAGAAAATCGGGAAAATTTCTAGAAGAGACATGATGCCCCTGAACCCAATCCTTGAAGTTGAAATCTTTGATGTTTGGGGTATCGATTTCATGGGGCCATTCCCCAACTCCTTCGGTAACCAATTCATTTTGGTTGCTGTTGATTATGTCTCTAAATGGGTAGAAGCTGTGTCGACCAAGACGAATGACAACAAAGTGGTTGTCAAATTTCTTAAAGATAACATCTTCTCCCGATTTGGCATCCCGAGAGCGATAATTAGTGATAATGGATCACATTTCTGCAACAGAGTTTTTGAAACTCTGATGCGAAAATATTTCATCAATCACAAGTTATCAACCCCGTATCATCCCCAGACAAATGGGCAGGTAGAAGTCACCAACCGACAGATCAAGCTCATTTTGGAAAAGACTGTCGGACAAAACCGAAAGGATTGGTCGGTTAAGCTCAATAATGCATTGTGGGCTTACCGTACCGCATTTAAGACAGTTCTGGAGATGTCTCCTTACAGACTCGTGTTTGAAAAAGCCTGTCATCTGCCAGTAGAATTAGAACACCGGGCCCTCTGGGCAATTAAGCAACTCAACTTTGACCTGACCAAGGCCGGTGAACTTAGGAAACTGCAGATTTCTGAATTAGAGGAGATACAGAATGAAGCTTATGAGAATGCACGAATCACCAAGAGTAGGACCAAACTTTTCCATGACCAATTCATAACCCGAAAAAACTTTGCCCCGGGAGATAGGGTTCTGCTGTACAATTCTAGGCTTCATATTTTTGCGGGGAAACTAAAAACTCGTTGGTCGGGATCATTCATTGTGCGCACTATTTTCCCACACGGTGCTGTGCTTATTGCAGACCCTAAAAATCACACGGAATTTAAAGTGAATGGGCAAAGACTGAAGCCCTTCTTGACCACTGAGCCGATGATTCTAGATGATAGTGTGCTGACTCTTTTTGTCCCGTCATACACCTAACCCAAAAAAAAAAAACTGTTTATATGCTTACCCCGTGTACATTCTTTTTGACATTTCTTTCGCCTATTTGCACTTGGCCGGCCCAAGTCCACGATGACGGTGACATCATTCCTTCCCCGTATTTATTACATTTGCATTTCCATATGCATTCATTGAGGACAATGCATTAGATAGGTGTGGGGGAGGGTGCTAACACTTTTTCTTTTTCTTTTTCTTCTTTATTTTTCTTTTCAAAAAAAACAAAAAAAAACAAAAAAAATAAAAAAAAATCTCAGATTGAAAAGAAATCTCATACTCTTTATAAAAATACCAAAAGACTGTAGGAATTACGGAAACCTTAGTAATAAATTTTTATTTTTGCCTAAGTAAACAAGAAAGAATGGTTTGACTAAAAAGATAGGAAGGATAAGGAAAATAACTCATACATTTTTTTTTGCCTTAGTAGAATATGCATAATTCACACACACATGCTTGGGATTTAGAGACACAACTCTTGAAAAAAAACACAAAGCTGGATAATTGTCCCTCAAGAAGCATGATTACTCACGCCAAAAAAAACAAAACACAAAGCTGGATAATTGTGCCTCAAGAAGCATGATTATTCACGCCAAAAAATTTATATAAATAAATCTTGATTTCGTGGCCTATTCCACTTGCATATTTGACCTGAAGGGTGTTTTTCCACCTGGTGCCCTAAGACCATCTGGTTTGGGAGTCATCGGTTTGATATGTACTACATAAGTGAAGTAGAAAGCCTAATGAGACCAGGAATAATAAGTAAACATTAATAAAATAGTATTCAAAGTTGAGTTGAAAAATCCCAAGCACATCACACTTACACAGTATGCATATCTATCTAAAGTAAAATAAAAGAATGAGTTAGAAGTACAAGATCCTTTCTAAATTTAAAGAAAAACCATAGTTTCTTATTTATGAAGGCTAAAATATAAGAGGACTTATGAGGGCTAAACCTAATTCTTACATCATTCGGTCATTTTTACTTAGATGATTGAAAGTTCTTTTTCATGTATTTATATATATTTATAAAAAAAAAACAAAAAAAATTCTTACAACTAATTTCTTTTCTTTACTTATTGAATTTTGTGGGTGCAATCCGCTGAAAACCCTCAGGAGACAACACTCCTCCTCTAGGAGAAACCTAGAGGTTTAAAGGCTTGTTGCACATGCTTAGTGCAATCGCGTTACCTGCGAAAGTGGTATAATAATTTTCTTATTTTTGTTTTGCTCGGGACGAGCAAAAAGATAAGTGTGGGGGTGTGATTAGTCTCTAATTTTGCATAATTTTCATCACATTCTTACATTTACTTGATAATAAATTCTGCTAATAATACATTGCTTGCTTGATTCTAGGTCCATGGTGTGCAAATAAAGAAGAAGACCTAAATCACCATTTAATTGGTGATTAAAAGCCTACAAAGTAGCCATTGACTTTAGGGTGAAGATTTTGTCAGGCCAGGGCGTCCAATCACAAATCCAGAAGTCAGGTGGACAGAAGACAGACTGGGCAGCGCGCTGCCCAAAACTGGGCGCGCGCCGCCCAATCTGGGCCGCGGAAACGCGGCCCTTGCCGCGTTTCCGCGGCGCTTTGGGCGCGCGCGCGCTCACGTTTTGGGCCACGTGCTGTTCACGTGGCCCTCTTTCCCCTGGTGCCTATAAATACCCCCTGGGGTCTTCAGTTTGAGCAGATCAGAGTTTAAGCAGATTTTGTAATCTTGTTTTTAGTTTGTAGTTGTTGTTCTTCTTCTTCTAGTTTTAGGTTTTAGCCATTAAAGTGAAAGAGAGAGAGAGTGTGTAAAGTGTTGTATGTGAAGGGTGGCAAGATAATACAAGTACTACTTCTCTTCCTTCTTTCCATTTTCTTGTCTTTGCATTTACTTTTACTTGTTGTAGTGTAACTTCTTTCTTCTCCACTTTTTCTCTTTTACTTTTTTGTAGTGTAACTTCCTATCTTTAACTTTTTTTTCTTTTGTTTTCTTGTAGTGTAACTCCCTCTTTCCACTTCTTCTACTTTGGTTTTTCTTTTACTTTTATGGCTAACTAACTTTTTCATTTAGCATGGCTAACTAACTACTAACCCACTAATTTCTAACACTTGTTTGATAACCCGCATGAGTCAATAGTGCCAAACAAGCCTTGTGCAAATGAGAGCTATGGCATCTTAAGATGAGGGCTCTAACTCTAATTTACCTACAAGTATCTACTTTCTTATACTTCATGCTTAATGAGTTTTGATGATCTATGAGTTGTATACTTTCCTTGTTATTAGAGACTTTTTCTTTTAACTTTGCCGATACCAATAGTGCACTCGAGTCTTCCCTTATTCTCGCCTTCTATCGAATCTTGATAAGGGAATGTCCGAGTTTTTGCCATGTAAGGCTAAGTTTTAGGATGAACTTTCACTCGATTTCGACGTGAATAATTCCAATGCACAAGGGTTGTGTTTGCCTATGATCCATCGTGAGGCTATCTTCAAACAGTTAGAAATTAGTGGGAGTACTTAGTAGAAAGTTAGCAATGCATTTTTACAACTAAGAAAAAAATCACTTTTACAAACCACCAAAACATTTTCCAACAATTCTTTAAAACAACTTCTTTCACTTTTCAATTCTTTATTTGGAAACAAGAACTTTCTTTCGTCTTGAACATAAAAGCCGCATCAAGCTTCCATCGCTCTCCCTCCTTGTGGATACGACCCGTATAGCCACTTCGCTACTACGGAAGAATCGCAAAAGCAGTAACATCAACCCACACTTCCTTCTTTCATTTAGTGCTTGCTTTTTGCCGATCAGTATACCGGTATCGGTTCCCGGTCCAAGTCAGGGCTGACTCTATGACTGAGAATCCAGATCCGATACCAAATAACACAAGCAAACTCAACCCAAAACAAATACTGGAGGAAAATTGAAGCAATATGGTCGAAAAAATCTGGACACGTATCTGGGTATGTATCCCGGGAACGGGGTGCTACATGAGTGGTTTTGATTAGCCTCGCGTCTGAAGTATGGACTCTATTATCTGATAACTTGTCTTTAGTAATTTTTAGATAGTCTACAGTATTTTATCAGATAATTGATTTGAGATAATCATGATGTTAAAATGTATATGGAGTCGGTACTGATTCACCAAGATGTTAGTTGTTCTATATCACTTCATATCTAGTCATTGATCATTTCAGTTTGGATCTAGTTAAGATGAATGTTTGACTGTATACTAGATTGATTTTGAGTTGGTTTGGTTCATGATAGAGGTTAAAGATTTATATATTATGTGGAGTGCTTATCAGACTTGTTATTCATCCTTGTGGTGATAATTTAAATGAGAATTTATTTGGATATTAGGGACTTACTAGTTATTATTGGATTTCTTAATGCTTGGATCGATATATTGAATTAGTTAGAATTAGAGTTGACCAGAGATTTATATCCTTACATTAGATTTTGATCAGTATATAGATGAGATTGATGTAGTTGGATTTATAGTTGTGAGTATTCTCAGTTTTACTCCTAATTACATTAATTGAATATTAATGATCTTATTGGTATTAACTACTAGATGTAGAGATGATTTAAATTTCATATTGATCAAGGATATTACACTCCTTAGTTATAATCTTGATTGGACTGGATAGCGATGATCGGTTAGATGTGATAAGGTATACATTTATTTCAGGTTGTTGAGACTTAGATACACCAGTAACTTAGAGAGTGGATATGTCGGTGACTTTGAGGATCAGAGTTGATTGAATATTTTGCCCTGAATTATTCCATTCATGCCAGGATGTCATCACTCGTCCTGAACATCATGATTTACCTGAAAAACTTGATTGGTTATACATGATATCTACTTGATAACCATATTATCCAAATTACCATAGTTGCTAGAAAAATATTGTTACACGGTAACAACACTCTCATATTATACTTGTTACATATCCTGTTATACTAGTTTCCTGACTACATTGTTGATGTTGTTACCGTTGTCATCACCGAGTTATCCTAGTGGTCTAGGTGACATGTACATTAATCGAGCTTGATAATCTAAACAACATGATATTAAACAACTTAAATCAGGATTGGGAAAATTGATGGAGGAGACATCGTCTGTATTTTGGGTGGATTTAGAAGATAGATTGTGCAGCCGAAAGAGGGTTTCACTGTAGGATTCACGTGGGGTGACTGACACCCCGTCTTGTTCCTGTTTATACATGTTATACATGTTACCTGACTTGTTATACATGTTACCAGACTACCTTGTGGTAGGGCCTGGTTCAGCGCCAGGAGTCTGGATCGTGGTCCCGGGTATGTACGGGACCCACTTAAAACACAGACAATATCTCCAACCAATCAGTTTCAATAACATAGGACCCTGATTGACATGTGTAGCAGGCGTAGTGTAGGATGCGTCTATTACAGGTAGCAATTGGTGTTTGCTAACATAACTAATAACAAAACTAAATCTTACATGGACATTGTATATACATGTTATGTTAAACACCTGACTGTACACCTAACCTAATTATATATCTGATTCCGTTCCTGACTGCCCTTATTACTGTTCATTTATGTTGCATATTATTTCAGTCTTAATCCAGTTTATAGTATCATTGTATGCTCACACATTATATGTATGTGCATCTTCCTCCTTTACTTTACACACTCATTGGGTCGCTTTCTGATGACCCTGCATTTGCACGTTCAGATTGGATGTTTTCTTTTATTGATTAGGTGTTCGTTGAGATCGTACGCTTCGCAAGGACCCAGAGTTTCTTTCTATTCGATTCTGGTATTCCTACTTTCTTTTATTTCATCATTTCCTTGATTTTCGATATATTGGCCTCATTGCTTATTCTATTCCTTATTCATCTGCTATCATGTATGGACATTTATATGTACTGTTGCAGTGCTATTGATTCATCATAGTGATTATATAGCTTGTTAAGATTACTTTAGGCTTAGCATGTATACGTGAGATACTCTCCTCGCGTACATACGTCACCGACTCTCATCGCGACTCCATTTCCATGTATTTGGGAAGCAGGGCGTGACAGGGTTTTCTTGGTATAAGAGCCATGTTCGACGTTCGATTTTCGACAAAAAACAGACCTGATTCTTACCGGTGACCGGAGGCATGATTAAACACTGCAATATATATATACTATTCACACAATGGTATTAATTCCACTTAAGAATTGAATGTCTTTTTTTGAAAATCCATATCTTTATCTTTTGATATCCCTGATTTCTATTTCTTCCGGAGTGATCTGTATTTTCATCTTGATTCTTATTCTTCTTTCTGATTCTATTTTTCTGATTTTGTCTCCTGAGTTAATCGCTCCATGTTGAAGCTGGTAGCATAGATCAGAACGCATAGCAGAAGCGTGATGGACCCATGATGCAGTGAAAAGCGACGTGGAGGCTTTATCTTCTCTCATGATTTTGATTCTTTTTATCATTATCGGCTTTAATGAAATTTTGAGGACAAAATTTTATAAGGTAGGTAGACTGTAATATCTTTATTCTATAATATCATATTAATAAGAAATAATAGTGTATACATATATTTTGTATTGGATATTATTTGTTACTCTTGTTATAAATACTTATTATTGTTGTTGTTTACATTTTGTTACTGTTATTTGTATTTTTCTTTTTCCTAAGCCCATACCCTATAACCCATTTATCCCTTAGCCCATGATCCAAAACCCTATAGCCCACTAGCCCGTTGCCTATTCAAATCCTAATTTAACTATCTAATTCAAATCCTAACTAATTAGATCTAAACCCTAACCCTATCTTAATCCCTTTTATTCTCTTCTCCCTGCCATCAATAGCCGCCCACACAAGTAGCTCCCCTCTCTCCATCTTCTTCTTTAACCTCCCATCTCCAACTTCACCCACCCACCGGAGCCCATCCTCCTCGTGCGCGCCATCCACCATGGTCGGCCGTCACGAGCAGCACCACCATGATCACCGCCGAGATCCCCCGGCCTCCTCCACCATGGCCGTGAACCACACCATCTCCCTCGGAAACTATCAACTCTTGCAGCTTCGTGAGACGCCGCCATCCCACACCCCATCTCCTCCTCCTCATGCACCAATGCACCACCACCATGCTCCACCGTCAACCCTCCCTCCATGGCCGGCAAGATCCACCTCTTCTTCTTCTTGGCAGACGCCACCATAAGGGTCGAGTTCCCCATGCCGCAGCCCCCTCACGCAGCCGCCTACTGCGACATTCTCCCTCCAATAGCGGCATATACCTCCTTGCCCAAGCACAGCCTAGACTCATCCCCTCCCCTCCGGCAAGACCCGCTCTCCGCAGCAACCACTTGAACCACCACTAGCAGCCCAGGACTTTGTCGTACCAAGCAGCACCCCCTTCACCCTCTCTTGGTCACGCACAACATACCTCCGAGTGCCATGGAAGTTGCCCCCTTCTTCCTCCTTGCCATCAGGACCCGCCGGAGCCCGATCTCCTCCGCCAGCGAGCGCGAGGACACTCCGCCCCTCTTCGGCAGTCCCTGTGGCCTCCGCCCTCTCCATCAACCTCCGTCGGTGTTGCTCGCAGCTTCCACGAACACCCGTTGCTCCACGCCCTTCTCTGTTGGCCGTGAGTCCCCCTTTCTCTCAATTTATTCTCTCTCTAATGTAATGTGTATGTGTGTGTGTGTTTTAATTATGGTTTAGAATTCTACTTCAAAACCAACATTCTCCAAAAGATGATGATGTTATTGTTGTTTTATTTACAAAAGAAAAGGAAAAAACTAAATAAAAGAGGAAAACGTTAGTTTTAGAGTAGAATTTTAAACTAAGAATTAAAAGAAAACTAAAAATTCTTACTTACCTCTTTCGTGCTCATATACCTTTTATCCGTCGTTACGACTTACCTAGTCTTTGAAGGCGATCAAATATGGCGTGTAGGATCTTCCCCGTTCACGATCTATACTATGAATAAAAGGGCAAGCTAAACTAACAAAGAAATGGTTGTTCATCACCATAGTCCATCAAGGGCACTTGCAATGACGAAGCATTCTCGAGGTTATTGAATTCACTTGGATTACAAACACATCAGAGGAAAGCAAACAAAACTAAGAATAAAGAAGAAAAAGTAACTTTCAATTCGATTAAATAATAATGAGTGAAAAGATGAATACTTACACCGATGTCACTCTCAGTATAAACTCCTTTCTCATTCCTTCATGAAACTCTTCTCTCCTCTTAGTTACATAAAGAAAAATAAAAATTACATTAAAAGAGAAAGAAAAACCTAGGTTAAACCTATACAAAAAATCTATTGTACTCTCTGCTTAATCATTCTCCCTTTTACCTTGAGGAATTACAGTATTTATAGGATAAAAGGAATGGCAAAGAGTGGTGAAGAAATGAGCTCAAATTGCTAGCCCAACAGCCAATATCCTTATCCTTGTTATCCCTTTGTATACTGATAAGTTCATCTCTGGACTTCTGAATCTGAGATTATCTTCATTGATTTCTCAATTAAAGATATATATCCAAATAAATCTAATTTAGTTAGAATATATTTGATAATATCCTCTCTCTGTTATCGCATGTTTTCTGATAAGATTTGCCCTTGGACTTCTGAATTTGGGATTATCTTTATTGATCTTCAAGTTAACCAAATAGATCTTTAAAAATCCAGTTTTACTGATTTTGTCTGGTGTTATCTTCTCTGATTTGCTCCAATTTTAGATAAAATTGCTTCTAAACCTCTGAATTTGAGTAGATCTTTATTGATTTGCTTGAGCTTTTAAAACTCCAAATTTAATTGGATAAACTTGCCCATTTCTCCTCTTTCTCCATTAATTACCCTACATACCATTAGACATTAAAATGAATTAAATAGCATAGTTTTATTATAAATTAAATGTGAAAATGTGACACATGTGACACTAAATATGCAATGCACGTGTATAATCATACCTCCACACCTATATTTTACTCGTCCTTGAGCAAAAAAAAAATTATCTAACACACTTTCGTAGGAATCACGGTTGCACTAAGCATGTGCAACAAGCTATTAAACCTTTAGGTTATCCCTAAAGGACGAGTTTTGTCTCATGATGATTTTCAGTGGATTACACCCATAAAATCTATAAAAAAAAAAATAAATAAAGTGTTAGTATTTTGAAAACACATTTTGAAAAGATGAGAAAATATTTGAAGTATTATTGTAAGAGTTCAAGGAAAACTGAATTTTTCATTCCTAAACTTAGTCTCTATTCAAAAACTTGTTATCAATGAAGGTAAGGATTCAAATTATATTTCTCATCTAATCTATTACTTTACCTTAAGTCATATGCATCTTCGTGACCGTGAAATTTTGACTAGGGTTTCTTTAACTCTAACTCCTATGCCTTATTTATTTAAATTTTTTATATTTTTGATGGTATAATTCTTTAATTCTATTAGGCTTTCTAATCTGTCCATGTAACGAGCGTTTAGTCGGTGACACCTAAATCTAAACGGTCTTAGGGCACCAGGTGAGAAAACACCCCAAAGACTTAAGGACTCGAGCAAACAAGCCCACAAAATTGAAGATTTTATTTATTATATTGACCACTTTTAGGCGTGAATACTCATGCTTTATGAGGCACAAGTACCCAGTTTAATCAGAGGATTTTTTTATTTATATATATATATATTTTATAAGGCATAAGAATATTTATTTTTGAACCCTAAGTGTGTAAGTGTATAAAGTATGCATATTTCATCAAGGTAAAAATCAAGACTAAATTATTTTTTCAAATTTTCTTCCTAACCCTAGAAATCAAACAAATAATCTTATTTTGACCAAGTATAAGAAATCCTAATTATGATTCTCTTATTCTTTAAAATTAGCTTATTTTTTACAAAAAATAGGTCAAAATATTGTTTCTCTTATCAAAAAATTTGAAAAAGCAAAGAAAATATTATTTTTTTAAATAAAAAGAAAATCTATGTTATGTTAGAACGCTCCCCCACACTTGTCTCATGCATTGTCCTCAATGTATGGATGAATGCTTAAATGCATGAAAAAGAAAGAAAGAGAAGAATAATGTTACCTCAAGGTGGTGGTTCCGGTGGTGGTCGAATTGGGCCAAGTATTGCTACCCAATTAAAATATTGTGGTAGTTCACGAAACCCACCTTTGTTGACCTCTTTTCTATTTACATAATTACAATCCCCAATATTAGGATCATGAAAGATCCTATCAAGAAACTTATTCCTTTTACATGACCAGTCTTGAAAAATCATCACAGAGTCATCATGGTCTATTCCTATGTCCAATAAAAGAATGTGACTTGGTGGAATGGTTGACTTGAGTTCAAGAAGGATAGGTTCGGAAACCAATACTAATTCGGGAGAATCAACTTTGTGTTCGAGAGTCAGTTTTGGTTCAAGAGTTCAGTCCAAATTCAAGAATTGATTCACATTCTTTTCCAATCAATGGAATGTGACTATCCAAAATTGGTGATTCAATTTCTAGATCTATGAGTACGAGAATAAATGTTGGCTCAGAAAATTGGTTCAAATTGGGTAAGGATACCGGAGTCAACATAGATTCGAAGATGGGAACTGAATCACAAGGTTGGGGATTGAGGTCACATTTACATTCAAGTTTAATCTCATTGAATGAAAAACTTGCCAATTTGTCCAAGGTTTGGAATTGGTCAAATTCAAGTTTGTGTGATGAAATTGAATCTTGGTCAATGTCTTTAAGATTCCATGATTCTTTATTTTCATCAATATGGCTAGAAGTGTCGGGAATAGTCAAACATTGGGTAGGGAGAGTTTTCTTATTCCTACGCATGTTTTCCAATCGACTAAGTCTTACTTTTATCATATTTTAAAGATCACTTTGGAATTGAATCATGAATTTCGTACTCTTTTCTAAGTCGGCATGTTCTTCTTAAAAAATAAGTAAGGATCTGTGATTTGAAATTTTGACGCAATTTTGAGTCTTCTAGAATTTAATTTCGTCGCTCAAGCTCTTTTAAGGCTTCTATCCTCTTTTCCTAGTCAGTTGATTCTTCTAATGGTTGTTCGGGAGAAGGAGCATGTGAAGCTAGATGTTGGTAAGGTGGTTGACTATATGACTCGGAGGAGTTGTATCCCCACTGACTCTGTAAAGAGTGGTGATAATTGTTCCAGTCTTATTCATAGTATTGGGATTGAGGCATATATTGATTCGGATAAGACCAATTCGGCATACTTGTTTGGTTAAAATTATGATACGTCGGGTTGGTAATATCCGAATCAAAATAGGTCAGGATGAAATATGGATCACTATTTGCATATGAATAATTATAATTATAATCCATATCACCTAGATGTTAAACAAAAAACAAAAGCAAGCAAATAAACAAACAAATAAAAAGAAAAAAAATCTAGCTATGATAGATCTTAGACCTAGACGACTCCTAACTGGTTAGACTGTTTACGATGGGTATATTGCAGAATCTGACCACAAGTTAATCGGCCAGGTGGGGGCAAGATTGGTGGGAGGTATCTGCGCTTAAAAGCGATGGACCTAATTAAGCCAAACTACCAACCTTGAAGTTTCGACTCTCAATCTCCAACCTTTGATACCGATTTGACATTAGTCAAATTCTAATCAACTTCCCTATTAGATCAGTCTCCTATTTAGTCTGAGATGTCCCTAGGGCCAACGTCTACTTATTTTTAGTTAGGTTTGGGTTAGTAAGTGAGGAGATTGTTTGTGAGCTAAGGGAGGGTAATGACTTCTCCACCTTATCTTGTTTATAGGACAAGCCCTTAAATTAATTTAGTGCAACGTGTATATGTATATGAAAAGCGACACTTAAGCAATGTAACAAAAGTGTTCCTATACTACATGCTATGCACACGTACCTTTACTCTGGCACTCTTCAACAGTAATGTAAAAGATAAATTAATTAGACATGTGCCTAAATGCAACTCTAAACCATTTTAACATTAACAAACAATCACTTTACTGTTGAATTAAATACAGCGTGCAAAATAAATTAATAAAAAAATCTAACACACGCAGAAGCTATATTTTGCAGTGTGAAAGCACCTGCAAAAAAATCAATTAATAGTCTACTACAAATGTCGCGGAAACACGGCATTTGCCGCATTTGCGCTGCACAATTGTGGGCTCTGATGCTCTGCCTTCTTGGGCAGAGGTACAAAGTAGCAATATGTCAACTGCAGCTCTTCGATTCCTGAATTCAGCCGTTGCACACAAAAACAAAGAAGAAAAGGTTAAATAGTTTAAGTAAATCAAAAAAAAATGAAAACTTGTTGTCCCTCCCCGATAACAGGCGCCAAAATTTGATTGAAGTTTAACCTGCACATAAAAATACAAAATTTCAGAAATACAAAATAGAAGTGCAAGTTCTCAATACTACCGCAATAGCAAGTGGCTATGTGGGTCGCGATCTATAAGGAGGGACAAGCGATTGAAGCTTTTAAGTAAGTTCGTTTCTTTTTGAGTTTACAAAAATATGTTAGGAATTTCTTTTTAGTTTTAGAAAAAGAAAACAAAAAAGTTAAGTTAGAAAATGTGAAGAAGATGATAAAAGAAAAAATGATAATATTGTTGTTATTGTTTTATTTACAAAATAAAAGGAAAAACTAAATAAAGAGGAGAATATTGGTTTTGGAGTAGAATTCTAAACTACGAATTAAAAGAAAACTAAATATTCTTACTTACCTCTTTCGTGCTCATATACCTTGGATCGTCGCTATGACTTACTTAGTCTTTGAAGGCGATCAAGCATGGTATGTAGGATCTTCCCCGTTCCCGATCTACACTGTGAATAAAAGGGCAAGCTAAACCAAAAAAAATGATTGTTCATCACCATAGCCCATCAAGGGCACTTGAAATGGCGAAGCAGTCTCAAGGCTATTAGATTCACTTGGATTATAAACACGAAAGCAAACAAAACTAAGAATGAAGAAGAAAAAGTAACTTTCAATTCAATTAAATAACAATGAAAGAAAAGATGAATACTTACACCGGTGTCACTTTCAGTACAAATTCCTTTCTCATTCCTCCATAAACTCTTCTCTCCTATACAAAAATCTATTGTACTCTCTACTTAATCATTCTCCCTTTTGCCTTTAGGAATTATAGTATTTATAGGATAAAAGGAGTGGCAAATAGTGGTGAAAAGATGAGCTCAAATTGCTGGCCCAACAACCAATATCCTTTTCCTTATTATCCCTTTGTATACTGATAAATTTATCTCTGGACTTTTGCATTTGGGATTACCTTCATTAATTTCTCAAGTAAGGATAATAAATTCAAATAAATCTAATTCAGTTGGATTAGATTTGATAATATCCTCTCTCTATTATTCCATGTTTTCTGATAAGATTTGCCCCTGGATTTTTGGATTTGGGATTATCTTTATTGATCTTCAAATTAACCAAATCGATCTTTAAAATTCAATTTTAACTGAATTTATCTAGTGTTATCTTCTCTAATTTGCTTTAGTCTTTGGATAAAATTGTTTCTAAATCTCTGGATTTGAGTAGATCTTCATTGATTTGCTTGAGCTTTTAAAATTTTAGATTTAATTGGATAAACTTGTCCATATCTTTTATTTCTCCATAAATTACCATGCATACCATTAGACATTAAAATGAATTAAATAGCAGAGTTATATTACAAAATAAATGTGAAAAATGTGACACATGTGACACTAAATATGCAATACACGTGTCCAATCAATATGTGTCCAAAGCAAATATCTAGATTAGCAAATGAGGATCTCACTTCTAGGTAGTTAAACTGAATATCAGGAGCGTATGCTCTGATACCAATTGAAAGTACACCTAAAAGGGATGAATAGATGTAGTGCTAATCTAAGATAAATAATGCGGAATTAAAAACTAATTTCTAATACATTAAGTGTATAACCAAGAGTGAGTCTGAATTCCCTTTGAAGGGCTCTAAAACTACTCCTCACGATTCCTCTGAATTATGAGTTGAGGTACTTTAATAGCTCTTTTGGTACAATATAAGTGTGGGCACACATACAATATCAAGCATGTAAGATATGGCAATAAAAACAATGCAAGATATAAATAGAGTAGAGAGTTGAGAGAGAAAGATCCAAACACAAACACTGGGATATGTTTCGAGGTTCGAGCCACTGCTCCACGTCCCCGCCTTCACACAGAAAGATTTCAACTATTTACTATAGGATCTTCCACACAAGGATCTCCACTAAGGAATTATAACTTACAATCTTGGAGACACAACTCCAACTCTCACTCCTCTACATATGAGGAAGACACAAAGTCTAAGCATAAAGCAAAGGAAAAATACAACTTGGTGATCACAAAGATCACAAACAATCTCTTGGTGATCACAAAAGATCACAAACAAAACACCGCTCACAAACAAGATCCTAGAGGATAGATTGGCAACGAAGAGCTCAAGTATGTGAGTGCACAAAGCTTTTGGAAAAGAAAACACAAAGAAAACACTTGGGAAAAACTCTTTAATTGATAGAGAAATGAAGAACAAGAAACAAAATTCCCAAAAACTTATTTTCTTTAGATTTTCCAAAATATTGAAACAAAATAAAGATATGTAATTTGAAGCTCTAAAACTTGTTTTAAAAACTAGCTGAAAACACTTGAGAAGATAGGAAAAATTGTTGTTGAAAATTTTGTGAAAAACAGGCCAAGAGAACTCATATTTATAGGGTCTCTAAAATAGAGCCATCGGGGTCCAAAACATGTCAAAAATGACCTGTCGGTCGACAGCCCGATCGACTAGCCAACGGTCAAATTTCTGACCGTTGGGGCTTTCGGTCGACCGGTCAGTCGACCGCCCCAAGGCAAATGCCTATCGGTCGACCGCTCGGTCGACTGTGGCCAAAACAAAAGAGCTGGCCTCTCTGGTCGGTCAACCGCTCGGTCGACTGGGGCCAGATCCAGAGAGCAACTCTCTGGATCGGTCGATCGCACAGTCGACCGGCCCAAGGCCTTTGGGCTTGTGCACGTTCTATGAAAATCGGCTGACCGTCCCGGTCGACCGGTCGGTCGACCGCCAGGCAGCCCAGAACTGGGTTATAGGTTAGGAAATCTTGGCTTTTAAATACATATAAAATCTCATAAAACTTCATAAATTCCACAAAATAAGTTCATGTGTATATTTGAAGTACGAATATGTGTGATAAAAAATCAACGCATATTACAAACTATTTGAACTATTTTTGATGCATGGAAATTAAGTCTTAAACCAAAAACCGTATTTTTTCAAAAAAACCAACTTAAAAATGAAAAATCATTTTTTCAAAACTTGTTCAGATACAAAAACAAGATATTTAAACACATTTGAAGTATAATGTGTATGGATAGAATCCAATACACATATAAATGATATATCTATATTTTTTTACAATAAATTCCAAACTAATTTTTGATAAAAATAAAACTTAAACTCATGACTAGATATACATTAAAATAAGTTTTTCTAAACATTTGAAGCATAGATGCATATGGATGAAATCCAACATACATATAAACCATGTAAACTTATTTTGATTCTATCTATTCATGAAAACAATATATGTACATTTGAAAATCCAAAGCGTTTAAATCAGGACAACAAAACTTTTGAACTTGTGTGTGTATACTTAAGCATATCAAAACTAAACTATCCTTACACAAGATCTAAATAAAACTAAACAAACATAGATACAAGTTTTCTTCTCCAAGTCAACTTGATCCAAACACGATCCATGAGCTTGACTCTATCTCGAGTACTAGATGCAATTTGACGCGCGAGCTCTTGAATCAACATGTGTTAGCTTCAAAACTTGACTTTAAATTCTTTGTTGAAGCTAAGCACCTACTAAGATCTTGATTAATGACTGAAACTTAATAAACACAAGATTATTAGTAAATTAACTTCATAAGTTATTCATCATCAAAACTAAGATGAAGGACCTTTGGGCTAACAATCTTTCTATTTTTTATGATGACAAAACTTATGAGGTTATATATGCATGGATTAAAGATAAGCTTCATAGAAGCTCCCCCTTAACTCATGCATAGCAATAAAACATATAGATATGCAATGTAACTCAAATGCCAATAAACAATAAAATAAAAAATTATGCAATAAGAATCATATAACACATGTATACATGCATAAACAATTAATCAAATATGCATATATAAACCCAAATCCTTCTCCCCCTTTTTGTCACTCAACAGCAAGGGACGAACAAACAATACCAATAAAAATATATTATTATATCAATTGAAAGAAAAACAATCTTTTTACCAATTAAAAGTAAAACAATCTTTTTACCAATTGATTCTAATAGAAAGAAATGATACCAATTGAAAGTAATTTTTAAACCAAAATTTTTAGATAAACACTAAAATTATTTTGCAATATAGATAGCAGTTTGAGAATAATACCAATTGAAGGTTATTGATACTAATATTGAAAATGTTAGCATTTTTCAAAATAAAATATTTTTCTTCATAAAGAGTAAGAGTAAGATACTAATTGAAAATAAAAACAATTGAAGGATAATTCAAGAATTTTTCTCCCTTTTCATGAAATATCAATAAAACTAATGCATATACTTGTAAAGATACCAATTATCTTTAAGAATTAAATCAAGCTTAGCATGAAATCAATTTATGTTATAAACATGTATGGTCAATATAAAATAAGCACAATCAATCATATATATGTATGTATGATCAGAGTAATATAATATCAATTGAGATATGATGCATACATATATAAGAAAACATGAGTATAAAAAATAATTTTATTAAAATCATGTATATCTCATAACATCCACCCTTTCATGCACAAACTTAAAAGATATTCTATTAGGGTATACAAGGCATGGTCGCCCAACCAACCGCCCTCGTAGGGTAAAAGTTTTCAAAAATAATATTTTAAAAATAATTTTAACATAGGTGAAAACTCTTACAATTGAAAAATATGAAACTAGTTTTAAGATAATTTTGAAAACTAGTAAGAAATCCTTCAAGTAAGGAATAAAAATAAATATTTATCCCATGAAAATATGAAAATCATACAAATTCAATTTTCATCAAAACTAAATAAACTTTAATGTATGTTTTATCAAAACTAAAGTATACATACATATCCAAACATGAAATGAGTCCACAAAAGAGTATATGGCATAAAAAGTAAGTGACTCAAGGATAGAACATATATATCTAATAGTTTGAAAAAATTTACATATAAATGAAGTTAAACACAAAAACATGTATAAAATAAGGAATAAAAGTGTAAATGCAATAATCATCAAAAGTAGGTTATACAAATATATCTAATGAGTGCACATGAGCAATAAAGTACTCAACCATAATAATCAAGTGTAGCTCACTACTTGTATAAGTATAAGCACAAGTTTTAATGAAAATTACATTCAAACATGTAATCAAAATATGAAGCACAACATCAAAACATGGTTGAAAAATAAATGAAATCATTAGCATAAATCCAAATGTTATTAGAATTAGGATATACACAGTAGTTAAATTAAAGTGAGAACACAAAAATATGAATCCATATAAATATGGATGTATCTCAAATACTATCTATGTATATCAAACGTCTAATAGGCATTGTATTTAAACTTAATGAGCATTATGATCGTGAATTGAAAGTGAAAGGAATTACCGTGTAGATTTGGGCTAACGGGTCGTGTCCACGAGGAGGAATGCGATAGAAGCTTTTCGATGCTTTTGCTAAGTAACAAAGAATGGAGTTGTTGTTATTTTTTTCTTTTAAGTTGATAAAGAGAATAGAGAGAAGAGAAATGATTAAAAGAAAATTTGCAAATTTGGAGAAGGCTTTGAAAAAGGTGATTTAAAAAGCTTTGAAAAGTGATTTATTGTTTTTAATATAAGAAGAAGATCTTGGCTCACTATCTCACTACTCAATGATGTGTTCTTCTCTTGAAATCCTTAGTGCCTCAAATTGATCATAGGCAAAAACATAAGATTGAGTTTAGAAAGTTTTAAGCAAAGCAAAATAGTTTGAAAAAGTTAACTCTTTTCTTTAAGAAATCGTCTTGAATTGAATGTTAAATCATCAAGTAGTTCAAGTATGAGATAAAAACAAGTTCAAGAGACGTTTTTAAAAGAAGTGAAAGTTTAAAAATTCAAACCCATTCTCATGTGCCTTCAAGAACACTTTCAACAAAAAAGGCTTAGTTTAGGCATGCAAATGATTCATTATGTCTTTTCATCAAAACCATTCAAAAAGAAGAGGGATCAGAGAGAGGAATAATAGTGAGCCCAGAAAACTAATTTAGCTACTCATGAAAAATGAAAAGCAATGCAAGTAAATAAAGTAAGACATACCGTGAATGGAGTAGAAGAAGAGAAAACTTGATCCTTTTATTGATGTCACTTCAATCTTTAGAATATAATCACTCAATTCCTCTCTCTCACTGGTATTTGAACTGAACTACAAATTACAAAACAGAGTTATAACTTCTATACTATCTAACAAAGAGCCTAAAATCCTAAAGAATAAACAATAATTCTAATCCTAGTCTTCGCTAATTTTTCAGTACAAAACCCTGCCTTTTATAGGCAAAAACACAGAGGGAAAGGAGTGAGGAGAAAAGGGGAGCAAACGCGCCCCTTATCTCCACCAACAAGCCGCGGATCCGCGGCCAGGATGTGGCCAATTGGCCACTCCAGGTGGGGATATGATTTGCGTGGGATTTTACCTCTTTTGTCCGACTGGATTTGCTATTTGTCTTCGATTCTGATCTAATCTTTGGTGATTCTCAAGTTAACCGACTTGAATTCTGGTAAAACCAAATTAACCGGTTTTCAACCTCCCTGATTTGCCATAATCTGCCTTGATTTACTGATTTCGAATTAATTCTAAATTAAATCAGAATTTGATTGGCTTTTGGGCTCGTTTCTCTTCCCTTTCCTTAAGTAATGGGTCTGCACTTTATAAAAAAAAATAGGACTTATTAATATAATTTATTTAGATAATAATAATGTGACAATATGTATGCAATATATGTGACCGATCACACCCCCACACTTATCTTTTACTCGCCCTCGAGCAAAACATCAAAACTAATTCTAATCAATTATTAGACCACTTTCGCAGGTCACTCGATTGTACTGAGCATGTGCAACAAGCCGTTAAACCTCTAGGTTACCTCTAGAGGACGAGTTTTGTCTCGTGAGGATTTTCAGTAGATTCCACCCATAAAATCCATAAAGAAAGAGAAAAAAATGTTAGTATTTTCAAAAAGTATTTTGAAAAGAAAGAAAATATTTGAAGTATATTTGTAATAGTTCAAGTAATTTATAAGTTATAGGAATATCGAATTTTTCTTCCCTAAACTTAGTGTCTATTCAAAAATGTCATCAATCAAAGTAAGGAGTCAAATTGTATTTCTCATCTAGTCTATTACTTTACCCTGAGTCATATGCACTATCGTGACTGTGAAGTTTTACTAAGGGTCCTTTAACATTAATTCCTATACTTTATTTATATTTATTTTTGGTGGTATTTATTCCTCAATTCCATTAGGCTTTCTAATTTGCCCATGTAATGAGCCTTTAGTTGGTGACACACAAACCGGACAGTTTTAGGGTATCAGGTGAGAAAACACCCCCAAGGACTTAAACACTCGAACAGACAAGGCCACGAAACCAAGGGTTTTTATTTATAAAATGTACCCCTTTTAGGCGTGAATACTTATGCTTCATGAGGCACAAATACCCAGCTTAATCAGAGGATATATATATATATATTTCAAACTTATCTAATTATCTTTTGCATAAATACCAAGGCTTGCTTAGGCCAAAGCACCTAGCTAATCAATAATTAGATTTGTTTGTTTTTTATACATATATAGTTTTTTGCTTTCTTTTTTTTTCTTTTTTTTGTAAGGCATAAGAGTCTTTATTTTTGAACCCTAAGTGTGTAAGTGTATAAAGTGTGCATATTTCATCAAGGTAAAGACCAAGACTAAATTACTTTCACAAATTTTCTTCCTAACCCTAAAAATCAAACAAGCCATCTTATTTTGACCAAGTGTAAGAAATCCTAATTATGATTTTTCTATTCCTTAAAATTGACTTAATTTCTTACAAAAAATATATCAAAATATTGTTCTTACCTTTTAAAATTTTTTTTAATATATATATATATATTCCTTTGTTTTCTTCTCTTTTTTCCTTGTTATATTAGTCATGCTAGAGCCCTCCCCTACACTTATCTCATGCATTATCCTCAATGTATGAAAGAAATGTATAGATGTATGAAATGAAATGTAAAAGAGGTATATATATTATAAAAAAATATGTACAACATTAAGTTTCTCCCACACCTAGACCTTTTTCGGTCTCATCCCTCTAGCTCTCTTCACATCATTTCAATGGGTCCTCTTTATAGGGTATAGTGGGGAGGCCAATTTTTTTGTCATTTTAGTTCTCTTCCTCCCCAGTATCACCTTCTTTAAGTTTTTCTTTCTCATATTTCTACATTCATTATTCAAAAATTGATCTCCACCACACTTCTCAGTTGGAACTTCCTCACTATGAATGCCTAGGAATTCTAACTCAGTTCCATATATCTCATCAAAGCTTAGGTCAATACTTTCCCCTGGAGATGTGTAATTAACCAAAATATCCTTAGTTGGTTCATCCAAACACATGAGTTCTTCTTCGAAGAGGTTTTCAAAGAGTATGTCAATCGGAGGTTCTTGAATTAGATTCTCATGCGATATATTATTGGTTGGCTCAGCGAAAGTGAAGATATTCAAATCAAATTTTCTTTTTTTTAAGGGTGATTCTGAAATTAGGATCTCTGACATATGCCTTATCATTAAGATAATCACATTCATTCTTAAATAATTCATCAAGAAACAGAGACTCATTCTCTATACATTCACTTTCTTCATCACAATTATTTTCAACAAAGTTTACCTCAAATGTTTGGTCTCTTATCTTACGAGGTTACTTTTCTAGGTTGAAGACATTGACTTCTCTAGTCATGTCCCCAAAGATTAATCTCAAAGACCCATTCCTACAATTAATAATAGCATTGGCAGTAGCAAGCAATGGGGGCCCTAGGATAACAGGAGTTTGAGCCCTAGGATTGGACACAGGTTGTGTCTCAAGAACTATGAAATCAACTGGGTAGATAAACTCCCCGACCCGGATAAGGACATCATTAATTTCTCCTCTTGAAACTTTCACAGAACGGTCAGCCAGTTGGATTGTGACTCAAGTTGGACTAAGATCGCCCAGCCCGAGTTGTTGATAAACTAAGAATGAAAGCAGGTTGATACTCGCTCCCAAGTCAAGAAGTGCATGACTAATCTCGGCTTGTCCTATAGTGCAGGCAATGGTAGGACAACCCGAATCCTTGTACTTGACAGAGATCGGACCCGATATTAGCTCACTAATATCAGTGGCTAAGAAGACTTTCTTGGGTACATTAGTCTTTCTCTTCTTAATGCACATGTCCTTAAGAAATTTTGCATAGGATGGGACTTGTTGGATGGCATCAAGGAGTGGCACATTTATCTTCACTTGGTTGAAGATCTTAATTATTTTATCCATGTGTGGATTCTGCTTGTTGTTCTTTAGCCTATTAGGAAATGGTACTATAGGCTTGTACACCTGACTGGTTGACTTATCTGTTTCAGATTCGTCAGATTTGGAAGGAATGAGACTAGATGGGGTGGATGCTGGAGTGTGATTGTGCTGACTGGGATTGGGTGGTGTTGACACTTGGTTATTAACTTTCTTTCCCGACCTCAAATTATGAACAACATTACATTTATTCAATGATTGATTCTCAACCAAATGAGCTTGTTGTGAATTCCTAGGATTCATAATTGGTTGACTGGGCAAGGTACGCTTTTGCCTCTCATGTTGTGGATTGGCTAACTGGCTCATTTGACCCTCTAGCCTCTGTATTGTTTACATGAGGGAATCTTAATTCTTCTTGTATCTTTTCATGTTTCTCTCAAAATCAGTCATTCTCCTTTCGAGTTGAGGATTCTGGAAGGAAGATGGTGGAGCTTGGTTGGGAAAATTTTGTTGATAATTTGAAAAATTGTTGGGAGAATTGTGAGGGTGATTGGAAAAGTTGGGTTGATGATTGAAAGAATTATTGGAATGATCGAAGTGGCTTGCATGGTTTGACCGTGGATGGTCATTATTTTGATGGCTCCATGAGAAATTTGGGTGATTTCTCTAACCAGGATTGTACGTTGGAGCGTAAGGATCATTGTTCGGCCTTGAAAAAGCCGCATTCATCGGTTCTGGAAAGTGTTGTTGAGCTTGAAACACAGGACACTCCTCAAACACATGATTCATGGCCTGACAGTAAGTACAACCCGGAGTTGAAAATTGGTTTGGGCTGACTTGATTGACTGGACTTGGTTCCTTAGTTTCTAAAACTTCCAGTCTTTTCACTAGGTTAGCTAACTTAGCCTCGTTAGCTATGGATGATTCAATTGAATGGAGACCTCATTTTGAAAAGATGGAGTTTGGATTCTTAGAGCTTTCACTAGTAGGTTCCCATTGGATGGTCTTTTCAGCTAGATTCTCATATAAATCCCATCATTCATGCTCATCCTTCTGCAAGAATCCCTCTTGGCACATGCTTTCTAAAAGGGTCTTGGTTGAGTAGTTTAAATCGTCATAAAGAATTTGGCATTGTCGCCATTTCTCTATTCCATGATGAGGACATTGGACAAGGTCTTTGAAGCGTTCAAAGCACCTCAGTTCACTAGGTTCTTACTTGAATTGCATGATGTTTTTCCTAATGAGAGTGGTCTTATGAATTGAATAGAATTTCTTCAAGAAGACCTTAATGAAACCATCTCAGGATGTGATAGAGCCGGCCGCTAAGCTGTAGAGTCATTTCTTGGTTAAGTTCTTAAGAGCAAATGAGACAAATCTCAACCTAATAGCATCATCTACAAGGTGTGGGATTTTCATCATTAAGCATACTTCCTCAAATTCTCTATGAAGAAATAAGTATCTTCGGACTCTAAGACATGGAACTTAGGGAGTGTATTGATGAACTGAGGCTTAAGCTCAAAGTTGTGTTCACCAACCGATGAAAGTTGGATGCATGATGGAAGTGATGTTCTAATGGGATAGAACCTATCCTGCAAAGATGTCGGTTGAGCCATAACCGAATCTGGTCTTAGTTCGAACTTGGGTGGTGATGTGTTTCTAGTTAACCTAGATGAATTAGGGTTTCTTGACCACACTTGCATACACAAACACAATCACAAACAAGTTCACTAATAGTCAAGAAGAGAAAACAACCAAGCCTAGTTTAAGGTAACCTTGACCTAGACAACTCCTAACTGGTTGATTGTCCAAAGGAGGTATAATGCAGACTTTGATCACAAGTTAATCAGCCAGGTTAGGGCAAGATTGGTGGGAGGTATCCGCGCAAAAGCAATGAGCCTAATTAAGTCAAATCACCAGCCTTCGGGGTTTCGCCTCTTAATCCCTTTCCTAAATACTGATTTGACAAGAGTCAAATTCTAACACCTCCCCCCTAAGGATAATCTCCTAGTGAGTTCGAGATGTCCATAAAGCCAACATCTATCAAATTTTACTTAGGCTTAGGTTGTGCGTGCTTGGAGATGGTTTGTGGACTAAGGAAGGGTAACGACTTCCCCACCTTATCTTGATTTGAGTTTTGTCCTTAGAATTGATTGTGCAAAGTGTGCAAGATATAGAAAAGTAGCATTCAAAAGCAAATATCACCCAAGAATGTTTTCTAAACTATATGCTATGCATACGTACCTTGTCTCCAGCTATCTTCAACAGTAATTGTAAAGTAAACTTAATTAGACAAATGCTTAGAATGCAAGTCTTAACGTTTTTTTGGCAATTAACAATCACTCAGATTACTGTTGGATTAAAACAGGGATTGTAAATATAAGATATAGTAAGAATAATAACACACAAAAACTTTATTTTTGCAAGCAATATGTCCTGCAAAAAAGAGTTTTTAGTAGTCCAAAAAATTTTAACTTTTGCAACGCAATTTCTTAAAATTCTATTTCCTACTTTCGAGAGTAGGGGCACAAAATACCAAGTCTTCTCTTGCAAAACTTGAATGCTAAATCTGAATCTTGACGTCCCTGAAACAAGATACCAAACTTGTTAAAAAAAACAAATACACCGTTCCCTCCCCGGTAACGGCGCCAAAAATTGATCGTGAATTAAAAGTGAAAGGAATTACCGTGTAGCTTTGGGCTAACGGGTCGGGTTCACGAGGAGGAATGCGATAGAAGCTTTTCGGTGCTTTTGTTAAGTAACAAAGAATAGAGTTGTTGTTTTTTTTTCCTTTTAAGTTGAAAAAGAGAATGGAGAGAAGGGAAATGATTAAAAGAAAAATTGCAAATTTGGAGAAGGCTTTGGAAAAGGTGATTTAAAAAGCTTTAAAAAGTGATTTGTTGTTTTTAATATAAGAAGAAGATCTGAACTCACTATCTCACTGCCCAACGATGTGTTCTTCTCTTGAAATCCTTAGTGCCTCAAATTGATCATAGGCAAAAACATAAGATTGAGTTTAGAAAGTTTTAAGTAAAGCACATAAGATAATTTGAAAAAGTTAACTCTTTTCTTTAGAAATCGTCTTGAATTGAATGTTAAATCATCAAGTAATTCAAGTATAGGATAAAAATAAGTTCAAGAGACGTTTTTAAAAGAAGTGGAAGTTTAAAAATCCAAACCCATCCTCATGTACCTTCAAGAACACTTTCAACAAGAAAGGCTTAGTTTAGGCATGCAAAGATTAATTGGGTCTTTTCATCAAAACCATTCAAAAAGAAGAGGGATCGGAGAGGAATAATAGTGAGCCCAGAAAACTAATCTAGCTACACATGGAAGACGAAAAATAATGCAATGAAATAAAGCAAGACATATCGTGAAATGGAATGGAAGAAGAGAAAGCTTGATCCGTTTATTGATGTCACTTTAATCTTCAGAATACAATCACTCAATTCCTCTCTCTCACTGGTATTTGTACTGAACTACAAATTACAAAACAGAGTTACAACTTCTATACTATCTAACAAAGAGCCTAAAATTCTAAAGAATAAACAATTATTCTAATCCTAATCTTCACTAATTTTTCAGTACAAAACCCCGCCTTTTATAGGCAAAACTCAGAGGGAAAGGAGTGAGGAGATAAGGGGAGCAAACGCTCTCCTTATCTCCACCAACAAGCCGCAGATCCGCGGCTTGGGCTGCGGATCCGCGGCCAGGATGTGGCCAATTGGCCAAATCCAGATGGGGATATGATTTGTGTGGGATTTTGCCCTCTTTTGTCTGGCTGGATTGCTATTTGTCTTCGATTCTGATCTGATCTTTGGTGATTCTAAGCTAACCGATTTGGATTCTGATAAAACCAAATTAACCAGTTTTCAACTTTTCTGATTTGCCATAATCTGCCCTAATTTACTGATTTCGAATTAATTCTAAATTAATTCCTTAAGTAATGGGCCTGCACTTTATAAAGAAAAATAGGACTTATTAATATGATTTATTTAGATAATAAACATGGTAATGTGATAATATGTATGCAATATATGTGACCGATCACATTAAAATCACGACATGCTAAAAATCATCAACGAAAGCATGTAAAGAAAAACAAGAAGTTAAAGATAGTTACCAACACTTTTATAGCTAGTCTCTATTTCTCCAAAAATCTGGTGGTCCTCCCACCAAATCTCCCTTAAAAGTGATGCATCCATATATATGATATTTTAACTCGAAATACATCCACCATCAAGGCACCAACACTCTCACGTCTTATAAGAGCCCGCACCTATATCAAATACAATAGGAGTGGATTTTGATACTCAAACTTTCTTGGGTCCATGGGGGTTAGCACTTTTCCTGACCCAAACATATTTACTTGCAAATTTTATAACATTTAATTTATCATAATAGAATTTTGCAAGGTGACCCGTATGACCACAATATGTACAAAAGTACACATTACATACATTGAATCACGTGTGTGAGCATGATGAGCATGTGTATGCCGTGATTTGTGTGCATGAATATGCAGAACATGTTTCTTATGAAATATGGATTCCAATCTTGTGTGATTCATGACACATTGGCTCAAAGTGGAGCCCAAACAATCAACACTCTTCTTCATCATACAAATATCATCATCAATAGAAGAAGATGTGGAGCATGCAAAATGTTTATCAATAGAAGATGAAGCAATAGAAACATGACAAACATGAGCATTTAAATTATTTTAACAAAATTCAATTCTTTTGAAATCAAAGCAAATTTGTTTTTTAAAGAATTATTTTCTTTTAAGATAAACTCAAGTTTTGAAGATAAAGCATCATTGTTCTTCAAAATAATATCAAAATCATTTTTATTTTTCAAAGTCTAATTTTCATTTAAAATAAGATTAAGTTGGGTTTTCAAAGAATCTCTTTTACTTGAAACCTCAACTTTCTCCTTCAAAATCAAATCAAGTTTTTGAAAACAAATTTTCATTTTCTTTCTTCAAATCCAAACTCTTCTTTTCAAAAGTTTATATTTAGAAAGCAAGTTTTCACAAAATATAGATAGCTCTTCTTTAAAGCATGTGCATCCATACTATCATGATGATCATTAGAAGAGCTAGCACAATCATCTAGATGAGTGTCTGAAGTTATCTCAAGGGAATCAATCCCTTGGACCATGTAGCATGCCTCGTCAGACTCATCCACAATAGATTCCTTCTCCAAAATGTTTGTCGTTTGTTCCTTGGGAGAAGTCATGTGTTCCACACTGCAAAAGCGGAATCACAATGAGAAATCAAAAATAAATATTCTTTGCTACGTGTTTGCCTAAGTGCATCCATGCCTTGTGTATTGGCCTCTAGGTACTTGTCATTACCAAGATAAGATTTCTTAGTAGTGGTAAGATAGACATGCAATCCTAGGGTTTTGAGGTATGCACTCATCACATCATACACGGGAGGGGCAAGAAAATCTATGAGTGTAAACTAATATATGTCCAAAGCAAATGTCTAGATTATCAAATAAGGATCTCACTCCTTGGGGTTAAACCGAATATGAGGAGCGTAGGCTCTGATACCAATCGAAAGTACACCTAAAGGGGGTGAATAGGTGTAGTGCTAATCTAAGACAAATGATGCGAAATTAAAAACTAACTGCTAACACACTAAGTGTATAACCAAGAGTGAGTTCGGATTCCCCGTAAAGGGCCCTGAAACTACTCCTTATGATTCCTCTGAATTATGATTTGAGGTGCTTTAATGGCTCTCTTGGTTCAATACAAGTGTGGGCACACATACAATATCAAGCATATAAGATATGGCAATAAAGATAATGTAAGATAGAAAGATAGTAGAGAGTTGAGAGAAAGAGATCCAAACGCAAACACCGGGATATGTTTCGAGGTTTGAGCCACTGCTTTTCGTTCATGCCTTCACACTGAAGGATTTCAACTATCCACTATAGGATCTTCCACACAGGGACCTCCACCGAGGAATTACAACTTACAATCTTGGAGTATAACTCCAACTCTCACACATCTACACAAAAGGAAGGCACAAAGCCTAAGCACAAAGCAAAGGAAAAATACAACTTGGTGATGACAAAGATCACAAACAATCTGTTGGTGATCACAAAAGATCACAAACAAAACACCTCTCACAAACAAGATCCTAGTGGATAGATTGGCTATGAAGAGCTCAAGTATGTGAGTGCACAAAGATTTTAGAAAGGAAAACACTTGGAAAAAACTCTTGAATTGATAGAGAAATGAAGAATAAGAAACTAAATTCTCAAAACTTATTTTATTTTGATTTTAAAAACTTTGAAACAAAATAAAGATATATAATTTGAAGCTCTAAACCTTGTTCTAAAAACTTGCTGAAAACACTTGAGAAGATGAAAAAAATGTTGTTGAAAATCTTGTGGAAAACAAGCCAAGAGAACCCATATTTATAAAGTCTCCAAAATATAGTCGTTGGGGTCTAGAACAGGTCAGAAATAACCTGTCGGTCGACCGCCCGGTCGACCGGCCAACGGTCAAATTTCTGACCATTGAGGCTGTTGGTCGACCGCCCAAGCCAAATGCCTATCGGTCGACCGCTCGGTTGACCGTTGCCAAAACCAGAGAGCTTGCCTCTCTGGTCTATTGACCGCTCGGTTGACCAAGGGCAGACCTAGATTGCAACTCTCTGGATCGGTCGACTGCACGGTCGACCGGCTCAAGGCCTATGGGCTTGTGCATGCACATCGGTCGACCGTCCGGTCAAACGCCAGGCAGCCCAGAACTGGGTTATAGGTTAGGAAATCTTGGCTTTTAAATACCTATAAAATCCCTATAAACTTCATAAATTCTACAAAAATAAGTTCATGTTTGTATTTGAAGTACAAGTATGTGTGATAAAAAATCAACACATATTACAAACTATTTAAACTATTTTTGAGGCATGAAAATAAGTCTTAAACTAAAAACCGTATTTTTAAAAAACCAACTTCAAAATGAAAAATTCATTTTTCAAAACTTGTTCAAATACAAAAACAAAAATATTTAAACACATTTGAAACATAGTGTGTATGGATAGAATCCAATACGCATATAAATGATATATCTATATTTTTGACAATAAATCTCAAATTAAATTTTGATAAAAACAAAACATAAACTCATGACTAGATATACATCAAAATAAGTTTTTTTAAACATATAAAGTATCGATGCATATGGATGAAATTTAACATACATATAAACTATGCAAACTTATTTTGATTCTATCTATTCATGAAAATGATATATGTATATTTGAAAATTCAAAACAGTTAAACCGAAACTAAAACTTTTGAATTTGTGTGTGTATACTTGAGCATATCAAAACTAAACTATCTTTATACAAGATCTAAACAAAACTAAACAAATCTAGGTACAAGTCTTCTTCTCTAAGGCGACTTTATCCAAATAAGATCCATGAGCTTGACTCCATCTCGAGTATTAGATGCGATCTTTATGCGCGAGCTCTAAATCAACACGTGTAACTCTAAAATTTGACTTTGAATCCTTTGTTGAAGCTAAACACCGACTAAGATCTTAATTAATAACTGAAACTTAATAAATACAAGATTATTAGTGACTTAACTTTATAAGTTAGTCATCATTAAAACGAAGGTGAAAGGGTCTTTGGGCTAACAAATAATGAATTATTTCTCTTCTCCCTGTGTTTTTTTTTTTAAAAATGGGTTTCCATATAAAATTTTATGTCTTTGCATTGCTTTATTATTCTCTGTCACAAATCCTCTAACAATTTGAGTGTAGATAAATTTCCTCAAAAATTTATCCCTGCAGCGACCTAGGAGAACTTAATCTCATAGAGTTCATAAAACAAGATAGTACATGGATCCAATTGCACACATGTTACTAGTTTCTTGTCTCATCGTTAAAAATAGTAATATACATCTCTGCTGTCAATTGTCAAGTGGAAAGAAGTAATTTAAATTAAAGATAACTATTAAAATTTATAGAATAAATAATTTAAATGAAATATAAATTAGAATTTAGAAATACAAACAAATCAGTAGTAACGAAATCCATCACCATGTTTATATTCATACTTATATTTCATAATGTTAGAATTGAACCCAAATCATATTCGTATTCGAATTCGGTTAAAAACAGATTGACCCCACCCGATTAAACCGGACCCAAACTGAACTTTTTTTTCTTTCTCCAAGCCTGAAAAAGCTATATAAATAAGGGCATTTTTTCAAAAACATACATTTTAAAACATAATTTGAAAATTTGACCCCATGTGGGCAGCGGGGCCTCCACGCTAGTGGGAGGTCGATTTTTATTCGTGCGGAGTTGACAACACCAAAGAATATTTTTTTGGCTCAAGTGTTCTTTTCCGGAGTTGTCAACCTTGAACAAAGCTTTAATTTTATTTTTAGCCCTTTTCTTTGTCCTAGGTTAGCAACCCGGATAAAGAAATTAATGTTTTTTTTGAAATATTTCTTTTCGTCCACAGTTGCCAACCCTGAACAAAGAAAACTTATTTTTTTTTTAAAGTTATTTTGTTTGTCCGGGGTTGGCAACCCGGACAAAAAAAGTTTTTTTTTTGCCTTAGTGTTCTTTTCCCGGGGTTACCAACCGGGACAAAGAAATTTATTTTTTTTAGATTTTTTTTTTGTCCGGAGTAGGCAACCCCGGACAAAGCAACCATATTTTCTTTGCGATTTTCTTTGTCCGGGTTGCTAACCCCGGAAAAGAAAAGGCTAGAAAAATTAAAATTACTTTGTTCGAGGTTAGCAAACCCAAACAAAGAACACTTAAGCAAAATTTTTTTTTCTCAACTCATTCATATCATACATATCATATATCTCCCTGTTTAACAAAAAAAATTCTCAACTCATACATATCATATATTGCCAAAAACATATATCACAACTTATACATATCTTACATATCTCTGTTAATAAAAAGTAATACATATCATAACTCGTATTAAAATCACAAATTTCAACAAATTTCAAACTCATATCATAACTCATATCTAAATCACAAATCTCAACTGAAATAAAACTTAAATCACAAATCTCAATTCAAATATCACAATTCATATCAAAGTATCATTTTGAAGTCATATCACAATAATACAGGTCTCAAAATATCTCATAAACAACACGCTAATGCACGTGAAAGTCTGCCACACCCTTGTCCTCATCCTCGCCCATGTGCAGGGGCAGCCTGGGACTGGTTGTGTGTGTTGATGGGATGATCCGACCTCCTCTTAAGCTCCTCGACATCATCGATACATCCTAGCAGATGGTTGAGACGGTCTAGGCTCGTCATGTCCAATGTCCTTCTCCTCTCGATGTTATGTGCGTCATTTACCAACGGGCTCAGAATCCTGGCTCATCCTATGTCGCCTCAAACTCTGTATCCGCTGGATGTCGCTTATGTCAGATATAAGCTGTTGACTGTCTTGAAACACCTGATGGTCGTGCAAATCGACGTCGCCCAACTAGTTGAGGGAGAGAGGGATCTTACCGTGACAGCAAGGTCGATAGTAATTGCGAGAGGGGGTCGGGGTTACGGTTAGGCTGTGGGAAGGGAGAGTGAGAAGTAGACCAACCATGATTTCGGAACTAGCAGTTCTCGATTCCTCCAGAGGAGGAACCGAAACCGGCCCGCAACCGGTCGGATCTGTTGGGTCAGTTTCATTTTTTACACTCCTACATTAAATAGTATTATTATATATAACTGAAGAATCTAACCAAATGATTTATTAGCTCAATCGATTAGAGTATGAGGCTAATATTTTGAAAGTCGTAGGTTTGAGACTTGCAAGGGGCAAAAAATGTTTATTTTATTTTTTTTTCAAATTTGGCATGGCCGGCTGGCCGGTTGTGCGGTCGGTTCAGATTCGATTTGGAACCGCAGAACTGGCGACGACGGTTGGTTCCGGTTCTCGACCACTGGTTTCCAGTTCGGTTCAGACCAAACTGTGATCGGGTCTAGTGAGAAGGGGGAGTATAAAGAAAGACAAAATAGATACGAGGCACCCACTCGTATAGACAACTAAGAGTTGAATTTTTCTTGCCCAAGTATTCTCTGTCCGAGGTTGGCAACCCCGGACAAAGAAAAATATCAAAAAATAAAAATAATTTTTTGTCTGGGATTGGCAACCCCGACAAAGAAAAACAATTAATCTTTTTGTCCGGGGTTGCCAACCTCAGACAAAGGGAAAAGTTAAAAAATATATTCTTTAGGGGTTTACAACCCCGAACAAAGAACACTTGAGCAAAAAATATGTAACCCCCTGCTCCCCGATGTACGTATTACCGTATCAGTACCCGATACGACGTAAAAAATTGATTTGACCTATGTGGTAGTCCGATTAAGCCGATTTTAGTTTCAAAAATCATTTTCTAATATTTAAGATTTTAAGAATTTTCTGGAAATTTTCTGGATTATTTTGGAAAAATCCCCGTAGTCGCTGTTGACCGATACCGATAACCGGCCTTCCGATTTTTATTTCACAAACAGAGTTGTATTTTGAGAATCCGCTTTCACTGTGTGCCTTAGAATCTTGTTCTCTACGTTAGGGTATTTTTGGAGATTTTTCAGAATTTATCGAAAATCCGGCCAAACCGGTGTCGCCCGTATCGGCGAGACACTCTGGGATTTTTAATTGGCAAATCGGATAGAATTTCTGCAAACCATTTTCATATTCCGTCTCAGGATAATATTCTCTATTTTTTGTAATTTTTGGGCACCGTTCGGAGCTAGTCAATTTTGGACCACATTATAATATTAATTAAATATTATAAACTATTTTTCTCTTTTTCTTTTTCCTTTCCTCTTCTCCATTTCGCTGGAGACTTCCCCCACCGTCTCTCCACCGCCTTCTCTCTCTCTCTCTCTCCTTAATTAAACCTCCATTCCTCTCTCTCTCTCTCTCATATATCTCTCCAAATTCTCTCTCTCCCCACAAATTTTCCCTCTCTCACTCTCTCTCTCACTAAAATTCCCTCTCTCTCTCTCTCTATGTCACCCACCCTCTCTCTCTCTGTGTGCAGACCCATCAAGGGGGGGGGGGGCGGCTCAGTTGTCGCCAGCGGTCCGGCCAGGCCGCCGCCGCCGGCCGCAACCCCGGCGGCCGCACCTCCTCTCCTTCTTCTTCTTCTTCTTCTTCTTCTTCTTCCTTTCTTTTTCTTTTCCTTTTCTTTCTTCTTTTCTTTCCCTGCTGCTACTTCTTCTTCTCTTTTCCTCTCTCTCCTTTTCTCTCTCTATCTCTCTTTCCTCTCTCCCTCTCTCTCTCAGACCCATCGCCGGCGGGGCTTGTGCGCCGCCGGCCTGCGCTGGCCGGCCGGCCTGCTCGCGCAGCAGCAGCAAAGGCTGCTGCTGCTGCTGGTGTCATATTGGGTTCGGGTATAACCCAAACCCAATAATAATAAGGAGGGGGAGGGTTGGGTTTGGATATAAACCCAACCCGATAACCCGTTAGCCCAATTACCCATAACTTAAGTTAACGGGTATGGGTTGTGGATCTGGACCCGACCCGTTAAGAGCCAAACCCGCATCCGAAACCCGTTAAAGGTAAATTTACAGAAACCCCCTTATAAAATTCAGAAATTGCATTTATTATTTTTATTTACATATTTAACTTTATTTGTTATGAATTAGTATCCGGGCGATAACTGGAGCATCCGGACTCCGATTCGGGCGATTCTGGATCCGTTGCGATCGTGGGAAAGAGAGCTACAGGCCTATAGCCAGTTTGTGAGTGTTTTCCTTTTATAAATTATATTTTATTATGTTTAGTAATCTTGATTGGTTGCCTTAGCATACTCGTCGTGTTGACCGGTTACTCACTGTAACAACTATAACTACCGGTTAATAAATGGTACTTAATAAAAGACTAGTATAACGATTCGTTACACATAATTAATATCATAAGATGGCAACCAACATTACAACTAGGGATAGCTGATACTCGATTAGATATGATCACCGGTACCCGCCTCACATTAGACACCATGACTATATGTATCCGTAATTATTACCCGAACATACTAAGCACACTGAATACTATATATACCCAGTACAACCAGATATTGATTCCACACAGTATATGATATATTGTCATTCACGGATACACAGACACTGTTATTACATGTACTATCACGAGGGTATTACACGGATTATGGCTACACATATATGCTCCACTGATGCACGGCTAGACCAATGCACGGCCTACCGCATGTCATATGATTGTGATCATCGTTACATGGATTCCGGTGCACAATTATGTCATGTTTACATATCACTGGTACACATGCATGTCATGTCTACATAGCACTGTTACACATGCACGTCATGTTTACATATCACTGTGGCACATGCATGTATAGTTTCTTTATTCGTGTCATATGGATACTCGTTCATGCTACATGTATTATTGTTCCATGTTACTGTATTCATGTTATATGATTATTTTCCGTTACTGATATTGCTATTCCCGTTACTGGACATGAGAGCTGTTGATATGCTATATGTGGAATCCCACATCTATTGTTCCCGTTTCTCGTTATATTGTTCCCGTTATATTGTTCTCGTTTCCCGTTATATTGTGCTATGCTATCAACAGAGCTCTGGTCCAGTTATCATGTTACCCGTATCATGTATTGTATTAGTTCCTGTTGCATTGTATACTTGACATATCAGTTCATAAGAGAACTTGGGTATGGAGGAGACTTAACGGTGATTAGATCATATCAGGTGGATGTCTGGATCCATTGTTCGTCCCACTGCAGGGGACGGGGTAGTGCTGGCTACCATCTGTTACTCATGAGCATCCCGTTATTGTTTTAGCTCATTGAGATTCCCGTTACATGTTACAGCACTAGCGGGCTGGCCCTGGTCTCAGCAGCTAGGGATCTGATAAGGCCGTTGTCCGGGTATGTACGGGATACACCCACCCGATAAGAACTCCTCGACCATGAGTTTTCAATTAACATAATAAAACAGTATACACAATAGTGACGTCGGGAACACTTGTTATTTGGTCACTCTCTCGTCTGGATAATGGTACCCGTAGGCCATGTCCGGATGGGTTCGACTGGAGTGCGGGCTCTAGTATGAACTGCCAGTGGTATGGGACACTGGAAGAGAATAATTAAAATACCAGGTGGTACTGATTGCTACTATTGTATAAATGACATGACTTTGACATGACTTGCCTGATGCCTGTATGCTAGTGTGTTACTGTTCATGATACTATCCCGTTACCTGTATACTTGTTACTTTTCCTGGTACATGTTACATTGTCTGTAGTGGCACACTACGCATGTTCTGCATTGCATTTATTCTGTTTCCTGAATTGCAGACATCAGTACGGTATATACACAACACTGTATTGTAGTTATATTGCATATGCCACCTGCATGTTCATTTCTATCACGTCACTACTAGATGACCATAGACATGACCCGATGATAACCGGCTTGGGGATGGCATTAAAAGATGACATGTATATATTTTCTACTGCTTACATGTTTATCTATTTCCACTGCATATGATATTCTTCTTATATGGTATCATGCTTATGATATCCTTAGTATATGGTATCACCAGTACAACAGGATGTATTATATATTATTATCATGCTTGTATTACTATTATATCTATTACTGTCTCCTTCATTTTACCACTCACTAGGTCGCTTTCTGACGACCCTGGGTTTGCGTGCTCAGATTGGAGATCGGAGTTATTGTATTATCAGATAGTGCCTTGGAGTCACCTAGGAGATTCCTCATCGCCCCCATCCATAGGTATCCTTGTAACTTATTTCTGTTATCATATTTATCACTGTTATTATCTGTTATGATCACTCACCCCTTTTCTGCAGGTATTCTTGTACTTATTTCATGCTGGAACTCATGACTATATGGAGGTATTGTACTGTACTGAGGCTTAACGTACGCGTGAGTGTGTTTTCATCTCGCGTATGTACGTCGCCATAACGTCTCCGTATCCTGGGGATCGGGGCGTTACAAAATATATATTCTTCGTCTGGGATTGCCAACCCCGAATGAAGAAAAACTAACCTCTTGTCAGCGCGGTTTTTTTTGAAATATTCAAAATCGACCGAAGGAAGGTTTTCTCCTGTGACTCTTTCACGAATTTTATCCGTTCGTCCGTTTTCAGTAGAGACCCCCCATCTTCGTTTTCGTCGCTCTGTCGGTCGGTTTCCTTCCCCGACAGAGTGATATGCTTGTTTAGAGGGAGGTCGATTTTCAAATTATTTTTAGAAAATATATTTTTTTTTGAAAAATTGTCCTCTAAATAATGGAAAGAACACAGAGCTCCTTGTCCTTTGCTTTCTGCATCTCCCTTCTCCAGTGGCTTCGGCATCAGTCCCAATGGAGGACAGCAATTTTGAAGACGATCAGCTAGCCAACATGACCACCGATGACATCGGTCGAGCGTCTCGTCTGCTCGACAACGAGCTCCGGGTCACCAAGGTACGGGAAAAACCCTAACCCTAATCGATGTCTCGATCAAACCCTAGCCCTAGGGTTTTGTTTTGATTCGGCCGTGTTTGTTGATTTCGTAGAGTTCTTGTCTCTGTAGGACGAATTGCAAAGGACGAATCTCGAGCTGGCATCATTTAAGGAGAAGATTAAGGAGAACCAGGAGAAGATCAAGCTCAACAAGCAGCTGCCTTACCTCGTCGGCAATATTGTCGAGGTCGATTTTACCTTCCCTTTTCTTGTTGTTTTATGATTAAATTCTTTGATTTGGTCTAGTTCTTCTGGTTTTTTCTGGTTTCCCCTTTTTCCGATAAAGACATGTTTATTTTTGAGGAAGATAAGAAAATTGAATTTTTTTAAAATAATTTCCTAATAATTTTTTTCATATTGGTTGTATGATGCCTACATACAGTTATTGCAATCCTGTAGCCCGGAAGTCCAGGATTGGGGAAAGTTCATTAGTAAAATCAAAACAGTAAGCAAATTAGATGACAAAACATTGAGTGCACTTTCTTTTGATGAGTTAGTATCCTTGATCAAACACGAAATTTTATTGTTAGTTTGTATGCACATAATACTACTGCCAATATATTAATTGGCACCCAAGAATAATGCACAGAAAACCAGGGATTTGTTTGTTAGTGTGTATGCACAGAATACTATTGCCAATATATTAATTGGCACCCAAGAATAATGTTTAATTCTGCGAATAGGCATCAAAAAGTCTTATTGGAGGGTCTGGAATCGAAAGTGAGGGAGATAAAATTGGACAGATGCAAACCATATAAGCACTCGAAGTATTGTGGATAAATCTTAACTACGAGCAAAGAACTCTTTTTTGGATTCTTCTGTAATAGAAAATGTGGATCATAGCCACCCTGTATAACACCTTCACCAGGTACAGACTGGGGCTTGGGTTGCAAGCTCACGCTACCATGCTCAGCGGTACCGGCTATTAGCATTTTGTTGTTTAAAGAGCATAAATCTTTTCACCAATTACTACTAAACCAGACTTGTATTTCTTAGTGGGTGATTGTGCACCAGCTCGTTATCCTTTCATCATTAGGAGTGGGAGGCAATGCTGCTCTGTGAAATGGCCTCAGGTGGTGCCTTTCTCTCTAGGGATCACATAGTATAGGCCTTTGCCAGGCCATGTGACACAATTGCCCAACTTGGAAAGTGTGAGCCAGAATCAAAGCACAGCTCATCCCAAATTCAACAATAAGATCAATCATCCAAGTCTAGACAATGCCCCTACTAGGGTCACAGGTACAGATTTCTCAACTGTTTTTGCATGCTGTAGGATGATCTTGAACTTTTGTGTTCTAATTTTCTCGTACAAGCGCTGTGAATGTAGTATTCATGATTATGAGGTGGTTTAGGAAGAGATTTATGGGAAGAGTAGGAACTGAATACACCAATACTAGCCAAAGATTTAGACTTTCTGCTGCTGGCACATTCTGTAATTTTTTATTGTAACGAGGCATTCCTTTTCCCAATGTCTGGTTACTTTTGAAAAGGATCTTTTATTTTACTGTTTAGCTGCACAAGGAACTTTGATATTTGGGAATGCATGTAGAGATCTCTTGGTGCGAGTGTATTAGAAAAAAAAAATTTCTTTCGTGTTTGGGAGGTAAATGAACCGGTTTCAAGAATGGGAGGTAAATTGATTTATTTTTTATGTTGGGGGCGTAGGAATGAAGATATAGGTAGATCGTGTTTCTAAATAACTTCTTAGAGCAATTCCTTTTAATATATGGTGTTTTGACACCTTTTTGAGGCATGGTTCATAGATAGTATAATTGCATATTTGTTAAGCATTGTAGAGGCGTGCACTGGGGAAAATCAATTACTACTTTTTTACTTTTCAAGGATGGTGAAGTTGTTGTACAGATAAAATTTGTCTCAATTATATTATCAGTTCTTCCCCCCTTAATGCATGGTTCACAGTTGCGGTCTCGGCCGCTGACTCGGCGGGCACTGAGACGGATCGGTCACGGCGACTCGGATCGGTATCGAGCGATACGCGCAAAACGCTACAGAGAAAGCTCAAAAAATTCTAAAAAAATCACGACAAATCTTAAAAAATGTAGACATCCACATTAATGTAACACTTGTCCAAAATATATCACCTAGCACACTAAACATAAAGCGAAAGCATAAATACACGCGTCGTCGGTATAAGCATATCAAAATACATGCACAATATAGTAATTGCACAAACTACATTCATAAATACATGCTAATGTAGTTATTTCTCATTGAATTGCGATGAGGCACAAAATCATCATCATAATGTCGAGTCGACCGAGTCAACTCCGATTCTCGGCCGAGTCGGTCTCCTCTGAGTTGAGTCGATTGACTCGTGACTCAGACTCGTCTCGGAGCGGGCTGAGACGGATACGACTCGGCTGACTCGTCTCCGACTCGGCCGAGTCTTTGAACCGTGCCTTAATGTGTCATTGGGTACATTTGTTTACTATTTTTTATTCATCTGTAAATTTATTGTCTTAATTGTCTTGTTCTATGGTTTAGATTTTGGAAATGAATCCAGAAGATGAAGTTGAGGAAGACGGAGCAAATGTTGATCTTGACTCACAAAGGAAGGGAAAATGTGTTGTGTTAAAAACTTCCACTCGCCAGGTAAGCTAATATTCAATTCAGTTATTGTCAACTGCTTTTATTAAAGAATAAAACTGCTACTTCAATTATTGGTTTATTAAATGTCCAGTGGATGTTTAGTGATCTTTGTGAAGTTTATCAAATTTTACATTAGCCATTATCTTTCATCTGTCCCTGTACAAGTTCTTCTCTTGTGAAGTTAATGTGTTGCTACCAGAAATATTGGCGGAAGCTTTCAGTATTCTCTTGGAAAATTGATTGGCTCTTTAATGTTAAAAGGAAAAGGAATCCTTGAATGGAATACTTATCAACTATATTTCTGTCCGAAATATTTTGCTTATGGAATCATAGAGATATTTCAACGGAATCTGATGGAATCATCACCTATTAGTTTTGAGAATCATTTCTTTCTTGAAAGGTAAAAAAATGGAAAAAAATTACTTTGTATGGAGTGTATACTAGCTGTACCTTTTGCATTGCATACAGGTCGCAAACTTGCCGTAGAGAATCTAATATTAAAACTAAACTCTTCCAGTTATCCACTCATTCAGTTGATTTACCCAGCATACAAATGCTGTTTATTTTTGTGCTGCTTCCGATGGAAATCGGCCTTCTGATGGCAACAGTGCCTATTGTCGTGTAACTCCTTATTGCAATAAACTTTATGTCAAGGACATATCAGCCTCTGCTTAGCATTCTCCAACCTTTACTTTGAGAATCATTTGTCATATGTATATAATTAATATCATCAAGCTATCGGTGGCAGGTTTTAATACTGTTATTCTTCTCTTTGCAGACAATATTTCTTCCTGTTGTTGGGTTGGTTGACCCTGATAAGCTGAAGCCTGGTGATTTAGTTGGGGTAAACAAAGACAGTTACTTGATATTAGACACACTTCCATCTGAATATGATTCACGAGTGAAGGCAATGGAGGTGGATGAGAAACCAACAGAAGACTACAATGATATTGGTGGCCTTGAGAAGCAGGTAAATCTATACCTTGTTGATTATGAAAATGACTTGTAATTGTAGTTTGTGATAAACAAAGTTCCATGAGGTGTTTACTAATATCCTGAGTTACAAAAGCAGCTATTGTTTTTTTTTAAAGTTGCTAGTAACTTCCTGTTTCATTACATTTAAAATGAAACAATGTCAACATCTTTGGTGCCTTTGCACTGAACTTTTTAAAATTTTGGTGCTCTTGTGCAAGGCCCTGAGGGCAAATTCCACCAATGATTATTACCAAAGAGACTTAGGTTTCACCTAAAATTCAGAAAAAAGAAAGTTCAAATAAGTCAGTGAAAAATGCTTATGTCAAAATTTAAATGCTGTAAAGATGTAAAGCAATATAAAACAATGGTTCATGTAAGAGTTTGTAACTGTCCTTGATATCTTTTCTGCATCTGAGGTGCACAAAATATCTAAATAAATGATAATTGTGTCATATACGTGCCACAAAATAGCATATGTTCATTGTAGCATAATATCAATTCTACAAAATATCCTATATAGACTGTTTCCTCTCTTTTTCTTTCATATATTGCAATTGGAAGTTAATGCAAGTGCGAAAGAACTTAATAAGACACTAAGGCAGGGTCTTGTGGCTGGTATATACAAGGGGTGTTTTTAAAAAATAAAGCACTCTATAATTTTCTCTTTTAATTTATGCCCGTGTAATCTGAAGCTTTCTGATGACTTAATCTGTGTTTGGATGAATATGAACCTAGGCAGTATCAACCATGCAATTAAGCTTGTCTCCTTTCTATGTCTTATGTTTAATTTGCTCGTTTATTTAAACTTTATAGATCCAAGAGCTCGTTGAGGCCATCGTGTTGCCGATGACCCATAAAGACAGATTTCAGAAATTAGGAATCCGACCGCCTAAAGGAGTTCTTTTGTATGGACCTCCGGGAACTGGGAAAACATTGATGGCTCGTGCATGTGCGGCACAGACAAATGCCACTTTTCTGAAGTTAGCAGGCCCACAACTTGTCCAGGTAATTATTGAACTTTTGAGTTATTAGGATCTCATCATCTCTTTGTGTTTTGCTTGTACTTCCAGCAGCTTTGGCCTTTGCTCACTTAAGGTGCCATCTAATCAAGTAATGCATATAACCAGTCACGTTGTATGATAGTTTGGTTGATAATCCTCATACTTTTAGAGAATTCTCATGGTTATGATAATTAGTCAAAATATGACAGCCATGTCATGTGTTTTTCTTGGTGAATCTGTTCATCTGTGAAATGTTACATTAACATGTTATTGCGTCTCAAAACACTTTCTGAGCATCTTAATTTTTCTTAATTTTTCATTCATCCATTCCTTGAAGCTAAAATTGTTGATATTCGTGGCACATTTTGAACCACTATTTTTTGTTTGCCTCCTGCAAACTTGTCAGAAATAGTTTTAGTTGGTGCAGTTTTGAAGAGAACTTGTTTGATAAGTTTGAGATACGAGTTTGAAAAATGATATTTCCTCAGGCATAGATACCAAAATAAAAAGGATTAGAAAATAGTCACATTTATTTGAAAAGTTTCTAATGTAATTCCATATTTCTTTATACTTTCTTATGTTATGAATTGCATATCTGAATGTACAATTTAAAACTGAAATGTGATAGATCTTATTAATTTTTGCACAACTTATCTTAATATGTATAGAAGAAAAACCGTAACTCGAGAAGAAAATAAATGAAGAATCCCAATATTTCTGTATGAGTTAGACTACAACTTCCCATTAAATTGAAAAAGGTAGATTTACCACACCTCCGACCCTTTTTATTTGCCTTTGGATATGTGAGCCGGTCTAAATTTCAAAGGGAGAACAATAACTAGAGAATAAAGTAATGGTGTGCCATTGGTGGTTGCATGATGGAAAAAGTGTTAGATCTACTTTATAGTTTTAATGTAAAGTTTATTAGTCTAAACCTTTTTGTATTATGCATACTTTGCTCTAAGAAGCATGGACACAGATATGGAACACAAGTCTGACACAGATAAGAGTCATGGGACACGGCAATTTCTTAAAGAGTGGGAAAAGGGGACAAGATGGCATGACACTAATATGTATTTAAATAATAACAAAATATACATGCATAGTCATTTCTTTGCATCCAAAAGTTCATACACATAGTTCAATGTGTATAACTTTTTATATTGAAACATATTTAAACTTGTCATAGTTTTGTACAAGTTAATATTTTGATGACATTTTTTGTTTCATTAAAGTATTTGATAAGTAAGCGAAAGTAAATAAATATCTCTCAAATATGTAATGTGAACAAAGGAGTATAAGAGAAATATAAGACATGTGTCCAAGAAGTGCCCAACAAGTATGCTAAATTTAAAAATATGTATAAGATGGATAAGTTCGAGTAGTGTTCGTGAAGTGTTTTAAGGAAGTGTCGGCATCCAACACGGGTATGACTTCATAACAGAAATACCCATGCTACGTAGCTTTGTCCAGACAAGCGAGTGAAGATATATTCTGCAGTAGATGGCTAATTATGACACTATCTATACTATTATAATGCAAACTCTTGAGCATCTACTATAATTGAATTGATCTCATGCTCGCGTCACGGTCTCACCTCCTAAAAAATATTAAAGTTATATTGCTATTAAAATGATATTATAGCGATTTATGTGTTGTCTCGGAGAATGTGAGTCATACTACTATTAAAATGCCTTTTTTTGGAGAATGAGTCACATTAGTTAAGTGATTTGTTAGGATTAATTCATATTTATAGCATTTTGATAGTTTCTTGCATTGCATTAGCACATGCTATAAATTTAGTTAATGAGGAAGCAAGCAAAGGGAGGACCACTCTCATGGGATGGGTTGTGCCTTGTACAGAGTGGGAGGTAGGAGGAAGGGTTTGGGAATCCAAATTTGTACTTTACTCCGGATAGAGCAAGGGAGTAGCTGATTCAGACTGCTGTGAATTTAGGAGTATTGTCTTTCAATGCTCTTACAACTAAATGGTACTGAGTTTGCTTATTATGGTTCAAAGTCGCGGTCTCGGCCGCTGACTCGGCGGGCACCGTTCCGCATCGGCCGCGGCGTCGCGGCCCTGACTCGGGAGAGGCGCGAAATACTACATAGTGGGCTCAAAAAAATCTGAAAAAATTATGACAAATTTTTTAAAAAAAAACGTAGACATCAAAATTGACATATAATATGTCCAAAACATATCACCTAGCATACTAAACATGAAGATAATGCTTAAATACATGCGTCACGGTATTAAAATATCAAAATAAATGCATAATTTAGTAAATTATATGAAATTAATTAAATTTAAATTAATTACTCTTTTCACAAAAGTAAAGATTAGCTTTACCTTTCTAGTAAAAATTTAAATTATATGAAATTAATTATATAAAATTTTGGTTTGACTCGGCCTCGACTCGGGGCCGACTCGTCCTCGACTCGGCTAACTCGGCCTTGACTCGGGGTTGACTCGGCCGAGTCAGAACCGAGTTAAGCAAAATAATAGAATGGGTTGACTCGTGGACTGGTCTGGGAACGGAGAAGGCCGTTGCGGTTCCGACTCGGCCGAGTCGGAACCAGAACGGCCGAGTTTTTGAACCTTATGCTTAACCTTGAGTTTTTTCAATGACACGAGCATTAAAATGAATATGCTCATAGGAGAGGATGGAGTGTCACCAATCAATGGGTTGGCTCTACAAATACGTCATATAGTAAATGCAATCATCTTATCTATCCCTAATCCATACTCCTACTCAGCTCTCCCAGTTTATTGGGTGAGCATAAAATAAATTGCTCCTTAAAAGAAATGCGAGCCATGAGTCTTGGAGAAACACCATGCCTTCAAAATATTCAAAAATCTTTACCTGCTAAATTAAACAAACAACCAGCAACACTTCTGAAATATAGCTTGAACAAGCAGTTGTCACAAGTTACTATTCAGGCTAACAAATTATGGAAGGATAAGAGCATAGGCATAGTCATGATGAACAATAAGCCGAATGTGCAATCAATTTTGCGGATTGTGTTTCTGCATCAGCGTTCATTTTAATATTAATACTTCTAACGCGTACTAGCCTTAAAAAAAAGCATTTCTCCATTACTTTATTTCCAACGGTTCCAACTTAAATGCTTCTTGTGAAAAAAAGAAATGTGAAATTAGGAATGAAAAGGAGAGTGTCACACCATTGTTCTTGTGTTTTGATGACCCAAATATATAGAGAAATGAATACTTCTACAATAAAGAAGTCACTGGTTGTGATTGCATTCTTATTTATATATACTGATCTACTCGTCCTAGAGGAAGTGTCTTTGAAAACTACACTAAAAAAAATACTTGATACCTAATGTTTTTATTATCATTTTATGTAGCTTTTAAGGTTTTCAAATTAACATCTTGTTCATTCGATGTGTTATTATCATAGAGGTTTTTTTTCTCTCCATTCTATTGTCAAATGCTTGGTGTCCGCATAGTTTGAGTGTTGCAAAGAACAATGTTTGAGATTCTTTGATCACGGATTTATTTCGATTTTGGTATATTTCCAAATCATTGCTATCTTTTCCACTGACTAGCAACTAGCAAGAGAAAGAGTGATTAGTTGCCAAGTGTTACATATGTTTACTGGGTGCATATTGCATATGCGGGAACTAGTCTTGTTCTTTATGTCGTCCAAGTTAAATATTTGTAACACCTTTACCTACATAATTCAAACAACAAATGCTGTGGATTTAAGAATTTGATGTCATGTACTGAATATTTTTGATCCATGGTTAAGGATGAATGATCCAACTGTTGTAATTATTTGGACTTTGTGCAGATGTTTATTGGTGATGGAGCCAAACTTGTTCGTGATGCCTTTCAACTTGCAAAGGAAAAATCTCCCTGTATCATATTTATAGACGAGATTGATGCAATTGGAACAAAGCGGTTTGATAGGTATGCCTCTCTCTACACTTCTGTATGCACCTATGTTACTTTGTGCGTCTATTCATTTGGCGTTGTAAACATGATACAGTTGCTAAAACACATTTATTTATGCATTGAATATTAATGTTTGTTATGTTTTTATTTTCTAGGATGAAACATATGATGAATACAAGATATGCCTATTTAAAGTCTTTGTTGTAACTCTTTCCTAATGCAGTTATTTAGTGTGTGTCTGTCTCCTTTACTTGTTTTTGACATGGGGGCTTATTATCACTGAGGATGAAACTTGCAAAGTACTATGGATGAATCTAAGTTTGATATATTTGGCTGCTAATTATCATTACCTCATTAAATATTTACATTTTAAAATATCATATTATAATTTTGTTTTCCTTCAACTAAAATCTGCAGAACTCTACACTTCATATTTTTTTCCTTCCAAAGCTTTGAAAAGCTTGTAAAATCCAACCCAGGTTTTTCTTTTAGCTCTTTCAGCCCTCTTTTCCATGACTTTGTTTTGCTGGCAATCATAGACCAAGCACAACAATCTACCTTACCATACTTCTTGTTTGAACACTGCTTGGACAGTCGTAGATCATTCGTTCGTCATGAAATTCAATAAATCCCCAAAAAAATTCAACCTCCATCCTGCAAGTGATGTGATAAAACATATTTTTATATTCACAAGTTCAAGTGATGATTAACGAGTATAAATGAAGGGAACTAGTCTTGAGCTCAGCAAGATGGAGAGAACTTGTTGAAGAAGAGGTAATTAGAGGTCAACAGGGAACCTATAGAGCATAACTCTGTAAGTGTAAATTTTCTCCCTCAAAAGAAGTTCACTGGTTCGAAACCTGTGGTGTCATGGGGATGATGTTCCAGGTAACGAGATGGTTGGTAGGAATTGAGACTGTTTGGTAAAGAAGTTTTTTGGATTAGAAAGTGCATTTGAAACATATTTCAGCCCTTTATGTAGGTCCATGCTTGCTTAATCAATTTAATGATAGCAAACTCTAGTTTGCTAAATCATGGTTGACATACTGGTAATTTGAACTGTGCTTATAAACTGAAGTTAACTCTTTCTTCCTTCAACTTGTGGTACCATGCATTTTTATTTTGTCAAGTTATACTTTGTTTATATTAACGCTTCTTAAATTAACACTTTGATTATGTTCTATTTGGGTCACCATGTTAATGAGTAGCAACTTTTTCTTGCTAAATCATTGTTGGCAACTTGGCATATCCATAATCTGAACTCGGCTTGTATACTGAAGTTATTGATTCCTTTCTACTTTTGTGGTACCGAAACATCTTCATTTCATCCATCTTACTGCAGTGAAGTAAGCGGAGACAGGGAAGTGCAAAGGACAATGTTGGAATTGCTTAATCAGCTTGATGGATTTAGTAGTGATGACCGGATAAAGGTCTGGAATTATTCTCCTTATTCTAGTTACTTATCCTCATATTTATATCTACTTTTTATCTAGATTACCAGATCTTTTTGCTTGTCCTTTTACTAATAGATCAATTTTTTTTGGATGATTTGTGTTATCTTTTGGTTATTTTATTATACTACAGCTTGTGGCTCTTTTGTCATGCTAATCTAGGTTTTCAAATCTCATGTTTTGTGCGTAATATTCTTTTGTATATGAACTCATGGGTTTCATGCTTATGGAGCCTACGGATTTTGGATTCCTACAGCGAAATTAGGTGTCTTGAGAAGATAGCATAGGGTTATATGGGAAATAGGGTTTACCTTCTGGAAACCAGGAAAGAACATATTCTTGAGGTGTGCTTTAAAGTGGATTTTGGGTTGGAAGTATGTTTTACCCTGTATTCTCTAGAATATTCTACCAGCCTGGAGGATTACGTCCTAACCTGTTGCACAATGACCTGGATTAGGCCTTGGCAAGAGTTAAACAATGACCCTACTTAGCCCTCCATTAGACTCCATCTCCTATACCCTGGGTTCCCTAGAGGTTTCACAGATAATATGGCACCCCTAATTTGTTTATTAGATAAAAAACTTTCCCTTTTTCAAGGCGGTCATTCACAATCCTCATGCCCAGTATCAGTATGTTGTCCATGAAATTCATAACATCATGTCTGCTTCATGGGCCTCTAACAGTAACTTTGTACTATTTCTGACCTTTGTGTGTGTGTGTGTGTGTAAATTTGTGCTATTTCTGACAGTAACTTTGTGCTATTTCTGACCTGTGTGTGTGTGTGTGTGTGTGTGTGTGTGTGTGTGTGTGTGTGTGTGGTGTGGGGGGGGGGGGGGGTGGGGGGTTTGTAAATTCATGGCGTTATATCTGCTTTATGGGTTTATAACTGTAACTTTGTACTCTTATTTACCTGATATTTTTTTGGTCCTCAACAGGTTATAGCAGCAACAAATCGAGCTGACATTCTTGATCCTGCTCTTATGAGATCTGGTCGGCTAGATCGCAAAATTGAGTTCCCGCACCCTACTGAGGAAGCAAGAGCCCGTATCCTTCAGGTGGCGTCTTAATTATTTTTCCCTTCTTGTCTTCTTTTTGGTGACACTATCTTTAATTCGGTGATCTATACCTATTTCTTGTGAATTTGTAAACATGTTCACTGATATTTTTTCTTCCATTGATAAGATCCATTCAAGGAAAATGAACGTGCACCCGGATGTCAACTTTGAAGAGCTGGCTCGTTCTACAGATGACTTCAATGGAGCACAACTGAAGGCAGTGTGTACGGAAGCAGGGATGCTCGCACTGCATCGAGATGCAACTGAGGTTTTTTCCTGACCGCTTTCCTTGTGTTGATTCGTACCATATTATAAGCTTTCCATTTTTTCAGAAGTCATGGCTTGTAGATTTTTATGAACTAACCTAAAGTCTTATCACAGTGCTTGGAAGAGACTTGAGGTTGGGGTTAGTGCTAGTAGAGAGTAAATTACTTGGAAATAAATTTGGATCATCAAATTTACCTACTTGATTTACCAACAGTAGACGTGGCAGAATTTCCCAACTTTGCTGTTTCAGTTGTTGTTTGCTTGGCTATTGCAATCATACCATGTTGCACTTTTATATAATGTGTTGATTCTATTTGTCGCATTAATGTGTATTTTTGGTTCCTTCAAAAATTTTCTAATAGAGTAGACGTGAAGTGGTGTCATCAACACCATAATCAAAAGAAGCATTTTTCTGTTCATTCAAAAAAAATTAGAAGGAAGTGTGTTCTTGAGTGCGTGGCAAGGGTACTACATTACAATTGAATTACTAGAATAGCTGCGCACATTTATGACCTACCCTGGTTTGAATACCCACAACATAATCATATTCTGCACCTAAAGTTTATGATAAAACATAACAAGTTATTATCTTTGGAGAACATTTTAAAGACCAGAATTTAAATGCTTATATACTTTGAACTATTTTACGTGACAAATTCTTTCTTGCTACCTGAACATTGCCTCTGACCAATTTAAGTGAACTCTCTATTCTCTTGGATCATGATACTAAATATGTGAAGTGGATTGTGAATTATGTTTCTCATCTACTTGTGCAATTTGATGATCGGGTATCATCATGACTATTACTGTCTGATAACTTGTTAAATAGTATATATGTATTGTTTTTCAATATTTTGGCCTGATGCTTCCTGAACTCATTATTAAGAGTACAACCTTACATGTCACTGATGTTATACTTCAGGTGATGCACGAAGACTTCAATGAAGGAATCATTCAAGTTCAAGCCAAAAAGAAGGCCAGCTTGAATTATTATGCTTAGTGGAGTGGCTGCACTTGTTATGAACAATGCAAATTATGTTTTAATTCGTGTTCTGCTCCTTTGAACCTGAGACCCGATCCCTAGCTGGACCTGGTCTGTACCCAATTAATGACAGGTATGCACGTGGTTGCAAGATTAGGAGCAGTTGGCTTGTTGGCTTTATCTGCGGTCTTCATTGTTATTGATCGGACCTGTTTCTATACAGAATTTGGACCAGGCGCTGATCTGTATGATAGGCTGTTAATTGGGTCCTTCATACCTGTTTAATGTAACCATTTTAGGTATGTAAGTTATTTTCTACCGTTGAGTATGTGAGTTTTATTTTATACTTTGACATTACATTCGAGATGGCAGACTGCCAATTTCTTTGTTTTGATGCCTTGTGGGCTAGTTTGTACCCACAGAATTCATCTTCATTGGCAGTTCATCACTCTGTAGTCAATATACTGAACATTTGGATTTGGATTCACGCCTATTGTTGCGGTTGTCTCGTCATGGGTTTGTTTATGTTTGGATAATGACATTTAGTGTTTAAAGCTCAAGAACTGATGTGTCTGTGTTGCAGCATCTCTATTGTGTGTATATCGCGTGTGATTATTAGCACTGAAAGACAGTGAAATATTGCTGTTACTCTCGTGTTAGATCAAGAAGAGGTACAACATATATTTCTGAAATATTTTGGTTACTCTCAGTTCTCATGTTGATGTGTGAGCAAAGCAAAAAATTGTTTTTGTACAAGATCCTGATGATATACATAGAAGTAACCATGAAACAGTTTGCCAAATGTTCCCATAAGAGGTGGTTTTCATATGTTTTCTATTTTTGCAACTTTTTTTCATATGGATTGCTCAAAGAAAACAACAGAGGCACATACAAGTAGTTTATATGTAATTTCTTAGCATAAGGATTAATTCATGCTATTCAGCCAACTTGTTTATGAACTTTATCATAAACTGTAAGCTTAAGCTTGTTAACTCCACATCTATTTTTCCAATGTCAATAACTCCACCATTAGAGACTAAAATTTGAACAAACAGTCTCCCATGCACATCAGGACACAATCTCGATCATGTTGAACAAAAGTATTGATAAGTTACTGGTCTCTAGGTCAGAGAAACCGTGCCAGATAGAAGATCAAATTTATAGCATGTGTAGAGCAACAAGTCCTTCTCATTTTAACTCGAGATGCAAGCATTTCCATGGTTGACAATGTCGAGCTGTGTTCCATACATACATATACATGATACATCACAGAATACTAGAAGTTTGTCTTCTGTTTTGCATTGGAAGTTTAACTAATTTAGTAGAACAAGATCACTATTTCATAATTCGCACATGTAAAGTTGCTTTAGCAGCAAATTGACCTAGGTAATTGATCAAAATGCATCAAAAGATTTTGCGCATTGTACAAACATTTCAAATCATTCTCTTGGTTCAGCATTCAGTAGAAGGCAAGGTTCCAGTTTGCTTCAGTTGTGCACCATCTGAAACAGAATGCCAGGAGAGGAGGCAATCACATGTGTGAGAACCGTCTGCTATTGAGAACTGCCCTCATGAGAACCATCACCAGACTCTGCAAATGGCAAGACTGAATGAGAAAACCGGAGAATTTTTAACGATTTCAACATCAGTCCTGATAGGAATGAAACAAGCAACGAACCGTGTATGGCTTCCAGGTTTTCTTCTTTGTACACTCCCAGGGGCGAGCCTCGAACAGACATGAGTATTTCACCGTTCTTCGGTAGCCTTTTAGTTTTCGGGGTCATACCAAAAGATAGCCTATTGCTAGTCTCCTGTAAATATTTTGTTTGGCAATCAATTTTTATGAAGCACTTGATAACCAATATGTAAATGAACTCCAATAATAAGATAGAGATAGGTACAAACCCCAGGAGTCTGGAAAGCATCTCTCATTCCCGTCATTTCGTTCTCTGAAAATTCGTCCAAAACCTAGAGCACAAGAAGCATTTTCCAAACAGAAGAATGTCAGATGATCAGTGATGGATATATGTTAGAGTTCATAGTTTAAAAATACATCTGATCATAAGACTGTTAGCAACATACAAAATCAGGAATCTGCAGATTTGCGACGTCCAGGAAGTTGCTCTTCACTGACAAAACAAAAAGAACCAAAGTGAGGGCTTTTCAATCTCTAAAAACTGCTAAAGAAAATAGAGTAAAAATGATGAAACCATCAAAATTGTTACATTTAGAAAATTCCTGCCGACCTGATCTCACTGAAAGTGGCATGCCACCGCCAACTTGCATTGTTGCAGAAACATCAACGGAAGCTTGCACATTTCCACCACCATCTCCTGCACCTTTCCACTTCAATTCAAGGATTTTGGACTTCTCGTTTCTTATTAATGAGATATTAGGCAAGTTTTCCTGGAAAAACTGCAGTACAGGTGTTTCCAGCTGTTCCTTGCTGAAGTATGAACGAATCAAGCGCAACCTAGAGAGTAAACTTTCGACCTCTGCTGCCTGGATTGCTCGAATTGCAGCAATTCGGCGTTCAACTATACAGGAGAAAATTTGTTCAGTAAAATTGAACTTTTCTTTTGGGGAATAATGTTATAAGATTACAGCATGAATTCAATGTCCTGCACTGACATTCTCTAACAGGAAACTATGCAGCAAGAAACAAGAAAATTGAGTATGTGATTACCAAATATGCGGGTAATTTAATACAGAAGAAGAAAAATTGACAATAAAATGATAATGAACTCATGACACCAAAAACCCACATGCCATGAGTAAATAAGATGGAGACTCAAGTTCCATACTGCAAACGAGTAAAGACAGCAGTGGAGACAAGGACTTTCTTATTTCAAAATCAGCATTCCATTAAGATCCTCAGAAGTGAACGTAAATGATACTTGAGATAAAAAATATGACTACCAAATTGAATAATTAGAGTAACCATTTAAATTAGAATAATTTTTTTAAAACAATGCAATTTTAGTAATTAACAAACAGGCCGAGCTAGAAGCTGCAACTAATAGACTTTGAGAGTGAAATTTAACTCAGAACAGTCACTTTAAAGAGGGTGACCGAAGATGATATTTTTAGCAGTAAACTAATACGATAGATGAAGTCAAGTGTTGCGGGAAAGTTGCCTCCAGTTTATGAGTGCAGCATTACTAAGACTTGTAATCTTGCATAGGAAAACTACAAACGTTAAAGTAATATTATATGAAGGCTTAATCACTGTTGCAGCAAAGCTGTAGTACGTGACTTTGCCTCTTGATTGGACCAGAATGTTTGCTTAAAATCATCGGCACACAAGGTCTTGCATAAAGCTTTCCATAAATCACGACATAAACTTAACTCATGAGTCATAACTCAGCAAGAAATGTCAACAACTTGAAACCTTCAATTCCTAATGGGACTACAGGAATTCTAGAAGTTACTGAGAATGAAAGAAATGTTTCTTTTATGACTGAGTGATCTCTATCTGTATCAAGGGGAACTGCTAATATAATTCATTGACAAAACAACGAAAATAAACTAAATTTGGTAACTAGAGACTGGGATAAGTAGGTCTAAGATAGACACATGATCCAGTAACTCAAAAAACATAAAAAATGTAAGACATAATTTATAAAACAAGGGTTAGAAAGGGGACAGAAAATGAAGACATAGCAATGAAAGTTCTGAAAACGTGGCCATCGGCAACCATCATGCTTGTTCCAGCAATACTCTTTATGCCAAGGATCCCATCTAAGGGATTGTTTGTCTGAGAAAATGAGAAACCCCCTATACAGGAAAATGTGGTGGGTTTTGCAGAAGCAAGCTACAAAATAAAGCATATTCCCAAAATTTTGGCATCAGCAGCATAAGATCAATCATCTTTTTCCAATTGATCTCTATTACGGACCATTTTGTTTTCTATCACACAGCATCTACCATAACCTTTTACATTTCTTCAAAACCAGGCTTGTTTTGGTCTACTCTAGTCTTGCAAGTCCTACAACTGTGATAGTATCACATCCCCTAGCTGACTCACCCGTCAGCCTTCATTGCAGATCTCCAAACCATCTCAAACAATTCTCCCTCATCCTAAGTCGAGTACCTCTAATTTTTCTACGGATGCATTCATTTCTCATCGGATCCTTCAGCTATTTCGGCTCATTCATCTTGACATGCTCATTTCAGCTACAGTCATTTATCTATCATTCTTAATTGCCCATCGTCCTGACCTGCAAAGCATGGGTAGTTTTATAGCTGTCTTATAAACTTTTCCACCAACTTCAAGCTTATCTACCATAGATGGAACTCCAGAAGCACTTCCCACTCCAATCATTATGCTTCATTTTAAAAAGAAAAAGTAATGCGGATAAAGAAAAGAATTTCCAGGATTAGTGTGCTAGTATTCGAGATTCAAATTCAGGTTGAACTGTAAAGCATAATAGATTTAAGGAATTGAATGCAAATCAGGGTAGCAAAGACTTGATTTTTATAATTCCTAGGCGTAAACTGTCCATCGAGGGAGATGATGCCAAAGACACAAAACATGAATTTTTTTTTTTTTGAGGAAAACAGAAAACATGCTATTGATAAGCAAATTTTGATATATAACCATTAAGTCTAATGCTGGCGGGCAAAGATTAGGAATTCAAAAATGACAAATAACCTCAAATACAAATACTATTCATTATCCACATTTTTGATAAAATGGATATATGGACCCATCGGATTAAAATTGGATACAGAAAATGACTAGTTCTAAACTATGTGAAATACTCGGATATATATATCAGAATAAACAGCATTTGTATGACTGAATATAGATGAAGGTCTATTCAGTATTACATAGTA